>QJPP01007407.1:0-53699 GCA_003996215.1 Jaltomata sinuosa
CAGAGGAGGCTAGTAAGCAGAATATACACACCAAAGGCACAGGTGAAAGTAAGAATCAACGCACCTGGGATCCTTGCAACAACAGTGTATACACAATAAGTTTACAGAATGGACGGTATACCGGTAACCTCAAGTGTAAGAAGAAGAGAGAAAGAGTAATAATAGGCATGCTCAAAACATGAATCAACCCAACTAATCATAACAATCTCAAATCCAGAAACTAACAGTCTAGCAGTAATCAATCTCATACTCATCCCTAATAGAGAACACCTCTGTAAGTAAATAGCAAAAGTCTACCTACAGTCCCTCGGCCGCCCATACAACCGAGGAACACAACCAAGTGAAAACAAACCCTCCGGCATCCCATACTACCGGAGCGTACAATCAACAAACAGCAAACAAGGGTGGAACCTCAAACCATGAATGATATGATGCATGAAGAGCTCAAGTGCCATAGTATCTCTGTATGTACCTCCTCCGGCGCCGATCCGGCCCAGCAGGTAGGTTCCATGGAAGGTCTCTGCCCGTATACCTCTACTCCCCGTATACCCCTCTTCCGGCACACGCAGCTCGTAGCTCCTGGCCCGGATAGCAAGGTCCATGGAGGTCCTCGACCCCATACCAAAACTCAGTATCAGAATCACGTATCAAGATAGAGTCCCAGTCTCAATATCAAGATATAGAACCAGTCTCGAATATGCATGCCCAGGCCCTGTCCAGGACTAAAAATAGTAGGAAAATATCTGAAAAACCCCTCCAAGGGTGCCCGGGCGTCGCCGGGTCTAAACAGTAAAAAGTCATCTCATGTGCTCGGTCCAACCGAAGCTAAAAATCATCTCAAGTAGTAAGAAACCTCATCTAGTACTCCGGCCCTGCCGAGTCTAGTGATAATAGTAAAACTGATGATTTTAAACCACAAGTGAAATCAACCATTTCCAAATCATTTCCATCAAAAACGGCCCCCCGGGCCATGCAAGGTTTAGAAAACAGTGTCAGTAGTCCCAAAGCCAAAACCACTGTAAAACATCGATAAAACCTCTTTATATGCATGGAAATGATATGCTCACACACAACAATAGCTGCTCAACAGCTTACAATCAACCTCCCGACCCTGCACAGGCCCACAGCTACTCAGCAAGCATAACCAGCCTAGAAGGATAATTCTATGCCCGGGACATCGCGGACATTCCCAAAATCCCACCGTCTATGTTCCAGAGTCAATAAGGCCCTCACAGGACCGCAAGGGTAAATAAATAAAATATATCGCCAAATACTACAAACAACGGAGGAATAAAAATAGCGGACATGAATAAAGCGGTCAAGGTTTGTGGTACCAACCTAATAAACCAACCCAAGGATGTCCATTAATACAATTTTATTCTATATATACGGAGTCTGGGAAAATTAAACCGTAACCTACCTGTCGTCCGACGACAAGCTGCTGGAACACGATGTCCAAGCTCGAACCACTCCGAGAAAATCCAAAACTAAATCGGAATCGGAATTGGATTTGGGAAGAAATAACTTGACAAGATAATTGATTTACTTTATCAACTATATTTTTCTCACCACAAAACCTCACACGTGAAAGAGTGTTTAATACTGTGCAACATTGTGTGAAACAGTAATATATATATGTAAATTACTTTCAGCAAGGCTTATGCCTTATGTATATAAAGTATATGTGTGCTGCCACCTTTCAGCCACTAATGCTGCCTTCACCTTCCACTTACACGTGGGGGTGGAGGTGGCAACCACTTTCTATCCGTTAAGTATAAACTCGGGTATTGCGTAAATTCGTGGTATAATAATTATAGTATTTTAAATATACCATAATTATTAGATAATCATTTCCAATAAAACCTACTATATTATAATAATAAATTTTAACATAATTAAATTTACTATCTCCGTTAAAATATTACGGAGTATAAAAACTTTATAAAACAAATACGTAAACACTTATATCGTACCAAACATATTTTTCATAAGCCTTTTAAAATATTTTGAAAAGGTAATAATAATATACTTTTTACCAAATTTACTTTTTAAATAATATTTCAAATATACGCACGATACTAATAAAATTCTTAAGTTTAGGCTCGTAATCGCCTACGCACGATTTTGATATTCAAGAATTATCTCGGGATCCTCCCTTATATTTTATCACTGTTTCGGAACTGAAATGGCATTTTAAAACGTAAAATTGAAGCTTAAATCGGGTTAAACCCGACCCGATTCGCGACCCGGTTCGTAACCCGTTTTCTGCCAGACAGTCCGCGGTAAAACAGTCATAACTCTCTGCTCCGAGATGATTTGGACGTGCGGTTTTGTGCGTTGGAAACTAGACTCGTAGACCTTCGATTTGGTATTTCGGGGGACTTCTAACTCTTTATATATTGGGAGAAAAGCCCCGACACATTTGACCCAAAATTCAGAAAATTGTTAAAGGTCTTACGATATCTTTTGTCGATTTGCTTGACTTCAACACTTAACGTGGAAATGACCGGATGGGTCATTACACATTTGGACGTGAGGTTTTGTGCGTTGGAAACTAGACTCGTAGACCTTCGATTTGGTATTTCGGAGGACTTCTAACTCTTTATATACAGGGAGAAAAGCCCTGACACATTTTACCCAAAGTTCAGAAAATTTGTTAAAGGTCTTACGATATCTTTTGTCGATTTGCTTGACTTCAAAACTCAAACGTGGAAATGACCGGAAGGGTCATTACACCCCTGGACCGGATAGCAAGGTCCATGGAGGTCCCAGACCCCATACTAAAACTCAGTATCAGAACATGTATCAAGATAGAGACCCAGTCTCGATATCAAGATAGAGACCCAGTCTCGAATATGCATGCCCAGACCCTGTCCAGGACTAAAAATAGTAGGAAATATCTCAAAAATCCCTCCAAGGGTGCCCGGGCGTAGCCGGGTCTAAACAGTAAAAAGTCATCTCAGGTGCTCGGTCCGACCGAGGCTAAAAATCATCTCAAGTAACAAGAAAACTCAACTAGCACCCCGGCCCTGCCGAGTCTAGCGATAATCATAAAACTGATGATTTTAAACATAATTTTACTTTCTTGCCCAAAAATCTCCACAAGTGAAATCAACCATTTCCAAATCATTTCCATAAAAAACGGGCCCCCCGGGCCATGCAAGGTTTAGAAAACAGTGCCAGTAGGCCCGAAGCCAAAACCACAGTAAAACATGGATAAAACCTCTTTATATGCATGGAAATGGTATGATCACACACAATAGCTGCCCCGCAGCCCACAATAACCTATCGACCCTGCACAGGCCACAGCTACTCAGTACAAGCTACCAGCCTAGAAGGATAATTCTATGCCCGGGACTCGCGGACATTCCCAAAATCCCACCTTCTATGTTCCAGAGTCAATAAGGCCTCACAGGACCACAAGGGTAAATAAAATATAACGGCAAATAATACAAGCAACGGAGGAACAAAAGTAGGCGGACATGAATAAAGCGGTCAAGGTCTGTGGTACCAACCTAATAAACCAACCCAAGGATGCCCATTAATACAATTTTATTCTATATATGCGGAGTCTAGGAAAATTAAACCGTAACCTACCTGTCGTCCGATGACAAGCTTGAACCTCTTCCGAAAAACTCCAAAATGAAATCACACTCGAACTCGGACTTGAATAACTTGACGTAGATAATTAATTTTCTTCCCGAAATTAAACACAACGTCAAAATATATCTAGTTCCACCTAATTCTCTCCATATACGTATGTAGAAGATGGCCTTTACTGCTGCAACATCACTTTCTAATATATAAAAAAAATGACAAGAGAATTAAATGCTGCCAAACTTTGAAAGTTTGGCAGCTATATATAATAAGTATGTTGGATAAAGCATAAGTGTATGCTGCCAACTCAATATGCCACCATTCACTTATTATAGTGTTGTGTTAGCCCTCCACTTCCACGTGGAAGTGGAGGTGGCAACCAACTCGACCCGTTAAGTATATACTCGGGTATTGCATAAATTCGTGGTATAATAAATATAATATTTTAAATATACCATAATTCATAGAAAATTATTTCAAACAAAACCTACTATATTATAATAATAAATTTTAACATAACTAAATATACTATCACCGTTAAAATATTACGGAGTATAAAAACCTTATAAAATAAATACATATACACTTATATCGTATCATAGATATTTTTCATAAACCTTTAAAATATTTTGAAAAGGCAATAATAATATAATTTTTACCAAATTCAACTTTTAAATAATATATTTTCAAATACACGCACGAGGCTAATAAAGTTCATAGGTTTAGACTCGTAATTCGCCAACGCACGATTTTGATACTCAAGAATTATCTCGGGATCCTCCCTTATTTTTTATAACTATTTCGGAACTGAAATGGCATTTTAAAACGTGAAATTGAGGCTTAAATAGAGTTTAACCCGACCCGGTTCGCGACCCGATTCGCAACCCGTTTTCTGCCAGACAGTCCGCGGTAAAACAGTCATAACTCTTTACTCCGAGATCAGTTGGACGTGAGGTTTTGTGCATTGGAAACTAGACTCGTAGACCTTCGATTTGGTATTTCGGGGGACTTCTAACTCTTTATATATTGGGAGAAAAGTCCTGATACATTTGACCCAAAGTTCAGGAAATTTGTTAAAGGTCTTACGATATCTTTTATCGATTTGCTTGACTTCAAAACTTAAACGTGAAAATGACCGGAAGGGTCATTACAGTTGCATTCTCAGATTATATCAGTGTTTTTAGCTATCCAGTATTACAGTTACATCTTTAGCATTTTATTCACTTTGGAGAAAACATAGCACCAAGAATACGAGGGGATGAATGCTCACCCACCAGTTTAGGATGAGACCTTTAGCAGCAATCCCTGAGTCCCAGAACTACGACGCCAACGTATGTTCTAATAAGGTCAACCGTCGGATTAGGCTTGACACCCTTGTCCCTTGTGGATATGAGTATAGTAGATCCACATTAGACTTGTTCATACCCTTAGCAAGGTATGAACACCCTTCCATCTAGGGTTACAAGTTGTCCCCATAGTTAGCTTAACTTGGGGTATGTCGGTTAATATTATCTCCCACAGTCAGACTCATGTTGCATTGACCTTATATTCAGTTACTCAGCTCAACATGTTATATACTCATGATATTTATTTGTTCATTGCATCTCAACTTACTTCTCAGGTTATGCTTCAGTATATATATTTCCATTTTCAGTTGTTATGTTATTCACCTTAGTTCATATCCCGCATACTCAGTACATTTACAGTACTGGCGCATACTTTTGTGCTATATCATTTTATGATGTATGTTCAGGCGCTCAGTATCCCGATTGCACTTAGATTTATTTCTAGTCTATACTCAGCAGCTGAAGTGGTGAGTCCTCTTAGTTTGAGGACGATAGATATGCTTTACCTTTCAGTCCTATTATTTTAGTTTTCTGATTGTTAGAGTTAGCTGGGGGCATGTCCCAGCAACTCATCTTGGTTAGAGGCATTCAGACATGGATTAGATTCAACTTGAGTGGATAGTGTTGTTCTTCAGTGATACTACACTTTTTATATATTTTATATTCAAACATGTTTGTTTTGGGCACTTTCCCATTTCAATTCTTAAACTATAATAACAGCTTCCGCATAGTATAAGCTTTTAACTTGAAATTGTTTAGATATTCCAAACTATGGGTTAGCTTGGGGTTACTTGTGACTCTAAGCATCGTGTTACATCTTGGGGGTAGCCTCAGGGACTGACAGGGGTTGTGAGGAGATACTTTTGCCTAGAATTTGAAATGGCCAAATGTATATTATTGTTAAGTGAAAGTATAAGTATGCCGGTTTGTAAAATGAAATAAAACAAGAGAGGTGCTTGCTCGACTTATCTAATTTCATAGGTGATATGTAGGTGCATCACCTACTTGCTCTAACAAATCAATTTATGAGGGCCGATTGTGTGAAGCACGTACATGGATTATTAGACCTAATAGTGGCCCAAAAGAAGCTCTATGTTGGCCCCACAAAGTTATACAAGGTCTGGACCAAATTAAGTTCAAGGCAGCCACAAATGTTGACCAAAGTAAAACCCAAAACAACCCAAAAGCATCTCAAAATCAGCCACAAACATAACTCATTTGAGACCTAACCAAAGGTAAATTTCGGCCCAAACTTCTTGACCCATTTTGGCTCATTGTTAAGACAAAAGTTCGGAGAAAAGACCCCATATAAGGACCTGATTTGGATGAAGTTTCAGTAGTCTTTTCTTAGCCAATATCCTAAACCAAAAGTTGAGGAAATTCTTTCCTTTTGGCAGCCCCACTCTCCCTTTAGGGTTCTAAGAAGATCAAGATTTATTCAAGATTAAGGTGAGTAAAAAAACTTATTATCTTGGTTAATATATATTGATAGGATATCCTATGCTAATAAATACATGAACTATGACAGCCCCTTCCTTAAAGTTGTACACTTAGAAATTGTGTAACAATTAAGATATTTCTCCATCTCTTGTTGGTGTATGTGTAGGGGGTACTTAATCTTTGCAAGGAATCAATTAAAAAGGGATAAAAAGACCCCTTCAAGTGTGGTAAGTACTCTATCCCTAATCTTTTTTGATTGAAGTTTGGATGGACAAATGTTGTTGAATTGTTGTTAAGAACTCACAGGACGGTGATCGGTAGCCGTGGGTTCAATGTGTTGCTATTGTATTTCGGTATGTTTAGTTGTGTAGGGGATGTTTGATGCGTGTTTATTGTTGGAGGCAGTAGTTTGGTGTGTGTGTGCGTTGTATTTAAATTGGGGAGAAAGGTGTGGCGATACACCATTTAATTAACGCCAATACATAAATCTACCCGAAAGTATTTAGGAACTATTTTGATTAAGTTGCATTATGTTCAAGAGATAATATTAGCTTCATTATACTCTTGTATTGTAGATTAAATTAATAAAGGAAAGGTCAAGTTATGGTAAGCGCAATCTTCGGATGGAACGAGGTATGTTAAGGTTTCTTTATTCCTTATCGACATGAATATAAAAATGGAACTCTAAATGTCCGAAAGAAGGAATTTGAGTATTTTGTTGTAAGAGATATGATTTGGTAACTTAATAAGTCTGAAGGAACTAAGTGATATATTGTGGTGATTTAAGTCGCCTTCTTATAAAATATCGGGTTCTTTTTGCATGAAACATAAGTTATTCTTTTGTCGAGTTTCTTATTTGTATTATGATCCCTAATCAAGCTTTAGAAAGTATAAAATAAAGGTTATCAAGTGAATTCCCCATTCATATGTGTTTGGTAAGTTGAGTCCAACATCTAGTAAGTTAAAGCTAAAGTAGTTATCTAAATGAACCTTCATAACTAACAAGAGTAGCTTCGAAGGTCAATCTAGTAACACGGTTATTATGCATGGGTTGAATATTAGTGTGCGCCGAGGTGCTACTTCCATTTTGAGGCTATTATGTACATAGTGTGCACCAAGGTGCTACTGCCATATTGAGGCTATTATATACATAGTGTGCACCGAGGTACTACTGCCATATTGAGGCCTATATATACATAATATGCGCTGAGGCGCTACTGCCATATTGAGGCTATTATATATAGGGTGTGCTGAGGTTCTATTATGGTTAAATGTGTGTCATAAAGAGTGAGTTGTAGTATGAGTTAAGGCAGGCTTTTGTGCTGAAAAGAGTAAAGGAGAAAAGAGCTTAACGAGTCTTACCAAATACAGTTTACAAGTTTCATAATATATCATGTTCAGATTTACTACTTGCAACTTACTATTATGTTCCTACCTTACATAGAAATATATTATTTTCATACTGATGCCCGTATTTCTTGGGGGGGGGGGGGTACTGCAGTCATGCCTGCAGGTCCAGACACAAACCCAAACAGACCTCTTCAGTAGGAGTTGCAGAGTTTAGCCAATTTGGTAAACTCCATTCTTCCTGGAGCTGACGAGCCAGAGGTCTAGATTATATTTTGTCCAGGCTATGTATATGTACACTTAATAGATAGTCCAGGTCCTTGTCCTGGATATGAGATATTTTATTTACTCGTAGAGGCTTGTAGACGTGTATATGTATGTCACTGTTAGGTATGGCCTTGTCAGCCTTGTTATTATCTATATACTATTATATTAGCCTTGTTAGCCTTGAGTTGTTTACCTATTGTTGAGATATAAGTGTTTCTAATTTCTATATTTTGAGACCTTGTCAGTCTTAGAGCCCTAGTAGGTTTAATAGAGATACACTCAATTTTGGTTCCCTCGGCCTTTTGGGGCTCCAAATGTCGGTCCCTCCTCCCCTTTTTGGGGCATGACATTTACCTTATGACCCGACTACATTTACCTTTTTAGACCTTGCCCCCATATAATGCTTTGTAATGAGGCTTATGTCAGTTTTAATCTGAGCCATCTCTTAATCTCACTCTTCCTCTTTCCTACGTTGTTCTACAGACACACCTATAGCATAAGTTCCAGTAGGAACTTTATATTCTCGTGTGTGACATGCCCTATTCATATTGGTGACTCTATATAGAATGTCAACTGCCTCTACATAAGATTGATCCATGAATGCACCTTCACTGACACTGTCAGCTACTGCCTTGGTATTAGCATTCAAAGACCTGTAGCAGATCTCCAATAATCTATCAGTTGGTATCTAATATTACAGTTGCATACAACGCCTCTGTATTCAGTTTCCTGAAGTTATAGATTTCATCCTTTATCTGCAACATCCTGGATGGTGAAAAATATCTTTCTAAGAATGTATTTTTTAACTCCCTCCATGTAGTGATTAATTCATAAGGTAACTCTGCTAAGAAAATAGTTGCTTCGTATGTCAATGAGAATAGGAATAACCGTAGCCTAATAGCATCTTGAATCACACCAGGTAGTTTATATGCCTTTACAAATCCCTATAAAGTTCATCAAGTGCAAGTTAGCATCATCAGTAGCTTTGCCTATGAACACTCCTTTCATATATATTCGGGTATTGCATAGATTCGTGGTAAAATAAATATAGCTTTTTAAATATACCATAATTAAAAGAAAATCATTTCAAATAAAACCTACTATATTATAATAATAATTTTTAACATAACTAAATTTACTATCTCCGTTAAAATATTACAATGTATAAAAACCTTATAAAATAAATAAATATACAATTATATTGTAACAAAAATATTTTTCATAAACCTTTAAAATATTTTTAAAAGGTAATAATAATATAACTTTTTACCAAATTCAACTTTCAAATAAAATATTTTCAAATACACGCTATGTTAATAAATTCTCAAACTTAGGCTCGCAACTCACCAACGCACGATTTTGATACCTAAGAACTCTCTTGGAATCCTCCCTTATGTTTTCTCACTGTTTCAGAACTGAAATGGTGTTTTAAAACGTGAAGTTGAGGCTTAAATCGAGTTTTACCTGACCCGATTCGCGACCCGGTTCGCAACCCGGTTCCTGCCACACAGTCCGCGGTAAAACAAGCATAATATTTTATTTCGAGATCAGTAGGACGTGAGGTTTTGTGCTTTGGAAACTAGACTCGTAGACCTTCGATTTGGTATTTCGGGGGACTTCTAACTCTTTATATTTTGGGAGAAAATCCCTGAGACATTTTACCCAAAGTTCAGAAAATTTATTAAAGGAACTTACGATAACTTTTGCCGACTTACTTGTCTTCAAAACTTATCATACTACCAAATAAATGGACCCGACACCGAAATACCGGTCCTGACAAGCCTTAAGTGACTTGGGGCCAGTACAAACAAGCTCTAACGGTTCAAGGAAAACGTATACGTGGAAATAACCGGAAGGGTCATTACATCATCCACTTCAAGAACAGATAACCGGAAGGGTCATTACATCAAATCACCCCAAGTCTCTGAATCACCAATAGATAGCATACAAGATGTCACAATCCGATCCACTACTAAAGAATCTCCTACTGGGGTCGAAACAGAAACAAGAACAGATAATGGCTCACTAGCCAACCCCAAACAATGCACAAAGTAGGCAGATACATATGAACAAGTGGATCCAGGATCAAATAAAGCCATAGCAGACTGATGACACACAGAAATTGAACTTGTAATCACAGCATCTGAGGCCTCTGCCTCTGGTCTGCTAGGGACCGCATTAAACTGACGACGACCTCCACCTGCCCGACCGCCATCCCTACCACCTGCTCTACCGCGCGGAGCACTACCTCTACTCTGACGACCACCCCCTCTAGTCGAAGGCTTAACTGCTCGTAAAGGCTCGGCCAACTGAACTGTACCCTGCTGAGGGCAATCTCTAGCAAAATGAACAATCACACCACAAGTAAAACAAGCCCCTGATGGCCTACTCAGTCGAGTTGAACTAGAAGATCCCGTATGACCACCACGACCTGATGCCCCAGAAATTGTACCCCTCGAAGACTGGATGCCATAGCCCTGATGGCTGCTCTGACCCTGCTCGAACTGGGTACTACCAAAAGTCTGAAGGGAAGCCTGAACCGGTCGGCTGGATTGACCTTGGTGCTTCTGTGGATGATAACAATGGCTCCACTAGCCAGGACCTCTACCACCATATCTGGAACCACTATAGACACCCTGATGTCAAGGCCTCTTATCTCTGGACCCCTGATCATGTCGATGTAAGTCCTCCACAGTTCGGCCATAGTCTACAATAGCCTGGAATGACCGACCACTGGCAATCAATATCTTAGTTGGCTGCCTGATCTCTGGCCTCAAACCCCATACAAATCTGCGAATCCTATATGCCTCGGTAGGAATAATCATAGCTACGAACGGTGCTAGCTGATGAAAACGGGTCTCATACTCCGAGATAGTCGTAGACCCCTGCATAAGGTGGTAAACTGCTCCCTGCGACGCTTACGATCACTCTGAGGTAGGAACTTGGCCATAAAGGCCTCATAAAACTCAGACCAGGTCAAAGGAGGTGACGATGGTGGTCTACAAGCAACCTGGGCCCTCCACCATAACTTTGCTGGGCCCTACAACTGATAGGTAGTATAACCAACCCCGTGAGTCTCCAACAAACCCAAATGATGCAACATCTCCTCACAGGTAGTAATAAAGTCATGTGGATCCTGTCTAGAAGTACCAGCAAACCTCGGAAGTGCTAACCTCAAAAACCTACCCAATGCCTTCTACTCTAACTCTGTCATAACTGGGCGAGGAGCAAGAGGCTGTGCAACAGATGGAACCGGAATGACCTCCGCACGGGGAGCCATAGTAGCCGGCAGCGCTCCTAAGCTCTGTGCACCCAGGGCTGCCACCTGAGCGGATGTCTGCGCTACCTCAGAAGGTCGCTCTCCAATCACACCCAAAAGCTGTAATAGTAATACCCGAATATCTGGAGACTGAGTTGCGGCTGGAGCTGGCACAGAAGTGGGCAATGGAGCTGGTACTGGAGCTGGTACTGCAGCTGGTGGTACCTGGGCTGCCCCCTGATCCACATGCTTCTCGGGCTGTATCTCCACCCTAGAAGCTCTAGCAGGTGCCACTGATCGAGGGCGTCCTCGACCCTTAGCTGGAGTGGGAGGCTCATCTCCGCTTTATGCCGATGATCTCGTACGAACCACCTGCGAGAGAATGAAGTAGAACAAATGAGATTTCCAAAAATTTCAAGGGTTCTACGCATGACACAGAAGCAGTGAAAGAGTCAAATTTCCTAAAATGCCACTGTAGCCTCCCAAAGATTGAGTACAGACGTCTCCGCCCCGATCCGCAGGACTCTACTAGACATTGGCTCATATACCGATGACACCGGTGAAACTAAAGCTCTGATACAAAGTTGTCACGACCCGATTTCTCGGTCATGATGGCACCTACAACCCTCGGTAGGTGAACCAATCCCTGTAGCCCAGAAAAGTTAGTAATGGGCTACTATCTAACAAATAAGGGAACAAGACGAAGAGAATAGATAAAAGGGATACAAATATATACATAAGCGGAAACTAAACCAAACCCCAAGACCTGGTATCATAGTATAGAGCCAAAACTACATACATGGAGTGCAAATGATCCAAAACAATATATATACAGATGTCTCTGAATGGTAATAGAGTACATGAAGCAAAAGATAAACTAAAGCTAAGCTCCGATCGCCAAGAGCTCACCCTCAGTCTAAGTAGTCCCCAACAGATCTCCAGGCACGAATCACAGCGACCTAACGGCGATGGCCCACGCTAGGATCTGCACCCAAAGATGCAGGGGGTAGGGGTGAGCACCAAATGCGAAGCATAAGGTACCCAGTAGGTATCATAGGCCGACTGGGCACATATAGGATAAAAGCGCAGTAATAGACAGAATAGAGCAAGCAGTCACAGAAATCAACGAAAGGTTACACCAGGAACTCAGCCCAGAAGGGAACATCAACAGAACACATGTCGAGGCCGATAAGCAGAATTATACACACCATAGCACAGTGAAAGTAAGGAAATTAACGCACCTGGGTCTTGCAATAATAGTTATACATAATAAGTTACGACATGGACGGTTAACCGGTAACCCTCAATGTAAGAGAGGGAAAGAGTATATGATGACATGCTCGAGGGACATTGAATCAAACTCAACTAATCCATATCAAGCTCAAATCCAGAAACTAAAACAATCTAGCAGTAACCAATTTCATACTTAACCGTAACAGGGAACAATTCTGTAAGTAAATAGCAAGAGTCTACCTACAGTCCCCCGGCCGCCCATACAACTGAGGAACACAAATAAGTGAAAACAAACCCTCCGGCATCCCATACTACCTGAGCGTACAATCAACAAACAACAAACAAGGGTGGAGCCTCAAACAATGAATGATATGATGCATGAAGGTCTCAAGTGAAATGGTATCTCTGTATGTACCTCCTCCGGTGCCGATCCGGCCCAGTAGGTAGGTTCCATGGAAAGACACTACCCGTATACCTCTACTCTAGCGTATAACCTTCCTCCGGCACACGCAGCCCGCAGCCCCTGGCCTGAATGGCAAGGTCCATGGAGGTCCCAGACCCCATACTAAAACTCAGTATCAAAACATGTCGTCTGGAAGCAAGTTCGGGTTCAAGATAGAGACCCAGTCTCGAATATGCATGCCCAGACCCTGTCTAGGACTAAAGTAGTAGGAAAATATCTCAAAAACCCCTCCAAGGGTGCCCGGGCCTAACTGGGTCTAAACAGTAGAAAGTCATCTCAGGTGCTCGGTTCGACCAAGGCTAAAAATCATCTCAAGTAGCAAGAAAACTCAACTAGCACCCCGGCCCTGCCGAGTCTAGCGTTAATCGTAAAACTGGTGTTTTTAAAACATAATTTTACTTTCTTTTACCCAAGAATATTCACAAGTTAAAATCAACCCATTTCCAAATTATTTCCATCAAAAACGACCCCCCCGAGCCATGCAAGGTTTAGAAAATAGTGTCCATAGGCCCGAAGCCCAAACCGTAGTAAAACATGTATAAAACCCTTTTATATGCATGAAAATGGTATGATCAAACACAATAGCTGCCCAGCAGCTCACAATCAACCTATCGACCCTGCACAGGCCCACAGCTACTCAGCAAGCATAACAAGCCTAGAAGGATAATTCTATGCCCGGGACTCGCGGACATTCCCAAAATCCCACCTTCTATGTTCCAGAGTCAACAAGGCCTCACAGGACCACAAGGGTAAATAAAATATATCGTCAAATACTACAAGCAACGAAGGTCTGTGGTACCAACCTAATAAACCAAGCCAAGGATGCCCATTAATACAATCTTATCCTATATGTGCGGAGTCTAGGGAAAATAAACCGTAACCTACCTGTCGTCCGATGACAAGCTCGAACCTCTCCGAAAAGAATCTCCGAAACGAAATCAAACTTGAACTCGAGCTTGAATAACTTGACATAGATAATTGATTTCCTTTTAAAAATTAAACACAACGTTAAAATATATCTAGTTCTACCTAATTCTCTTCGTATACGTATGTAGAAGGTAACCTTTGTTGCTGCACTTAGACGTATAAGGGGAGGTGGCAATATAGAAAGAATACTTTTACCCCGTTATATATATTCGGGTATTGCATAGGTTCGTGGTAAAATAAATATAGCTTTTTAAATATACCATAATTAATAGAAAATTATTTCGAATAAAACCTACTATATTATAATAATAATTTTCAACATAACTAAATTTACTATCTCCGTTAAAATATTACAATGTATAAAAACCTTATAAAATAAATACATATACAATTATATCATAACAAAAATATTTTTCATAAACCTTTAAAATATTTTTAAAAGGTAATAATAATATAACTTTTTACCAAATTCAACTTTCAAATAAAATATTTTCAAATACACGCTATGTTAATAAATTCTCAAACTTAGGCTCGCAACTCACCAACGCACGATTTTGATACTTAAGAACTCTCTTGGAATCCTCCCTTATGTTTTCTCACTGTTTTAGAACTGAAATGGCATTTTAAAACGTGAAGTTGAGGCTTAAATCGAGTTTTACCCGACCCGGTTCGCGACCCAGTTCGCAACCCGGTTCCTGCCAGACAGTCCGCGGTAAAACAGTCATAACTTTTTATTTCGAGATCAGTTGGACGTGAGGTTTTGTGTGTTGGAAACTAGACTTGTAGACCTTCGATTTGGTATTTAGGGGGACTTCTAACTCTTTATATATTGGGAGAAAAGCCCTGAGACATTTTACCCAAAGTTCAGAAAATTTATTAAAGGAACTTACGATAACTTTTGCCGACTTACTTGTCTTCAAAACTTATCATACGACCAAATAAATGAACCCGGCACCGAAATACCGGTCCTGACAAGCCTTAATTGACTTGGGGCCAGTACAAACAAGCTCTAACGGTTCAAGAAAAATGTATACGTGGAAATAACCGGAAGGGTCATTACAGAATAAACTCTCAAACATCAAGAACAAAGTAATGTTCAATGTTTCTAAGACTTGAGAGTCAATAATAGTGCATAAAAAATAAACAAAAAACCTAGGAAAATAATTTATAGACATTACAAAACCTATCCTAAAAGAAATAGGGGAAAAATAGTCGGCATCTTCCTTGAGTGCCATTTACAGTCCATAGATCAATCCATGGTCTGTGGGTGTCTCCCGTAAAACTCAGGAACTTTTCTCATCTTTAGGATCAAATCCATGAGGCTACTCCATGGCTCGTGGAAGGTTCCACAGCTCATGGAATCCCTTCATGGAAATTAGTCCTTTTTATATCTCCTCTGGAATATGTCCAAGAATAGTGTCCACGGCTCATGGAAGGTTCTATGGCTCATGGAAGCGTATCATGGAATTTAGTGTTGCTTGTACTCCTGTAAATTAGGTCCATGATCCTATTCCATGACGCGTGGATGATTCCACGTTTCGTGGAATGCAGTCGTGGATCTCAATTTTGTCCAATTTGCATCTTTTTTCCTTGAATTGGCTTTCAAGCCCTGTTTTCCTGCACAATAACAAAACAAACAACAAATATAGCAAAATACACTAAAGAACATGCAACAATTCTAAGTGTTAAGCATCAAAAGTATCGTAAAACCATGACACATCAGCGCTTGATAGGCAGAATCATAGTAGCGTGCCTAGAAGGCTCATGAAACTTCAACTCATACTTGGATATAGTCATAAAAACCTGCTACAACCTCAAAAACACATCCCTCAGTCACTCACGTATACTGCGAGGCATATACTTCCACAAGAAAGCGTTAAAGAACTGTTCCCAATTCATAGAAAGGGACACAGTTGGTCTGCACTCAATATATGACCTCCACCACTGCCTTGCTGAACCCTCAAGCTAAAAAGTAGTGTAATCCACCCCATGAGAATCCACTAGGCCAAGGTTATATAACCTCTCCTAAAATCTGATAAGAAACTCATATGCATCCTCCAACGAAGCACTTGAAAACCTCGGTGGTGCCAATCTAAGGAATAGACCCAACATCGTTTCTCCTTAGTAATCATGGCTAGTTGGGATGTGATTGATGGAGTAACCAATGACACTGGTGGTACCTCAACATGGGTAGCTGTAGAGACAATCTGTATTCTTGCACCCTGAATACCCTGAGCCACTCCCTAACCTGATGTCTGCAACATACCTCCCAATATTCCCAGCAACTTGACACTAGTAGCCTAAAGTGTTGGCATAGCTGCAAGTCTAGGTGGAGGCTGGATTGGTCCCTGCCCCACTGGCTGCTAAGGTCGCAAATCCTCTGGCACTATCTTTGGAGCAGTTTCTGGCTCTGGTGATGGCTCTCTGGCCTAGTCCTGAGCCGGTGCTACAGCTCAAGCTCAGCCTGAAACTCGAGGTCGATCTCTACCTTGGCCTCTAGAAAAATCCCTTACTATAAACGTGGAGGCCTCAACCTCGACCGCTGAAGCCCTCATCCTAACCATTCTATAAAGAGTGAAACAAATGCAATTCTAAGAATTGTTAGGAATAAAGCGCATGATAAGGAATCAAAATACAGAGTTTTCCTATGAATGCCTTATAACTGCTTAAAGATAGGATAAAAATGTTATCATACCTATCTATGGGACTCTACTATACATTTTAGTCTTGTACTAATGACAAAGTGAAACTTGCTCTGATACTAAACTAGCACAACCTAAAAACTCAAGTCATGATGGCACATACTATAACCCACTACTAAGTAAACCACACCCATAGCCCAGAATGATAAGTAGCAGGCTAACAAGAGAAAGAGATAAGAGCGGAATAATGATACTAAATAATTAGGCTAATAAAAGAAGTAAGTTTAACATACATATATATAGGGAGGGTAAAGATAAAATATACAAAAGATCTAGCAAGACCTGGTATCAGTTAATACAAGCACTACTGTAACATAAGGCATACTAGATAGGTACAATATATATATATAGTACAGTCTCTGAAAATACAAAATAAGACTAGTCCAAAATAGAAGGATATCGATCAACTTCGATCGCCAAGAGCTCACCTTGAATCTCCTATCAGCAGCTTCGCACGAGGGTGGCATCAATGATGATAACTCATACTAGAGTATGCATCAGGGAAAAGATGAAAAAGTGTAGTATGAGTACCAAAACAAGCAATACTCATTGGGCATCATACGCTGACTAAGCTAAAATAAGATACAAGTATAATAAGATGCGAATATACATGATGGTAAGAACAAAAGGGTCAGAAAGAGAGTAACATGTCAAAGCTAAGTAATCAAAGGGAGTATAAGAAAAAAACTCAAAATGCATAGTGATGGCAAATTGGTTAGGCCCTCACGCTCGTGAGGATGTCATCGCAATAGTGATAAAGGAAGTGGCCTGCACTAGGAGCTGGAAAAACCAACAAAAACACAAGATGAAACCTCTTCGGATGAACCCTCGAGATTCATTTGGAATCTCGCAAACACAAACCAGATATCCTATCCACTTGAAATGACATTTCGAACTGAACAAAATTTCCAAGAAGATCATTTCGACAAAAAGTGGGTTTACACCAAATATCCATTTTTAACTAAAAATCAATCGAGCTTTAGGTTTGCCAGTTTTACCAGTACAAGAGCAAGTTCCTACTAGAGTCTCACAGATTGGTATGATGTTGTTTGTTTCCTATCTTCGGAAGGGCCCAAAACAGCCTTAGAACCCCAAGACCAAAAAGGGAAACTCAAAGAATGAATTAGCAGAATTAAAGAATAAAACTTACCAATTGATGTCAAGAACATGATCAAGAACATGAATTAATCACCCTAGCACTTTATCATGAGCTCCCCCAGAGAAATGGAGCTTAAGCTCAAGAGAAAAATGGAGAAAATCATTTTGGGAAAAATTTAAAATGAAATGGAGAAAAGGAAGGCATTTAAAGGCTGCAAGCCACTGCCTAGGCACACACGGCCGTGCCCTGCGCACGCGGCAGTGCACACACTGCCAGGCACTCGTGCACGCTAAGGACAAGCCAGGCGGCATGCTAGCATGCACACTGGCTAGCCAGTGCTCATGCGGGCATGCTCACGGTGCCTGCCTACCGCTTAGGCGATGGGAAATAAAGGGAGGGGTCGGCTAGCCTACTATGCGTATGCAGCCGCCCATGCATGGGCGATGGCCTAGTTGGTGCCATACCAGCAACCAACCGCCACCAGTTAGGCATACACAAGGATGTTCTCAGATGGACCTTGGGGATATATTCGGGGTCCCATAAATGCAAACAAACTACGCTAATCAACTAAAAATGGCATTTTGGACTCAACGGAATCGATGAAATTCCAAATGGAGGTTGATATAACGAAAAGTGGGTCCTTTTCCCAAAACCAACCTTTAGCTAACTCTTCAAAAATAGAACCACATGGCCCAAAATGAGTCTGGAAGACTCGGTACCTAAACCAAAGGTCCCTCAAGACCAAAGTTGACATTCTAAAGCTAACAACGCTAATAGAATTCCAATCCGAAGGGGTATACTCTGCATGTTGACCAAAGTCAACCAACCAACTCTAATTGTCTTGAAATCTCAGAAAGCAAGATAAAACCAAACCGATATCTCCCAAACCCCAACAAAGATTGCTAAGAATGTTGACTGAAGTCAACAATTTCCTAAGTTAAAGCTCCAAAATAGGGAAATGGTCACAACGACCTAGTGAATGGCTCGGGCACCGAACCACCGGTCCCATCAAGCCATAAATTAATTGTGGCCACTACAGGCAAGCTCTAGCAGTACACATAAGGTGAAAACGTGAACATAACCGAAAGGGTCATTACATTATCTACTACTAAAAAGGACTTTTGTCCGCAAAAGTCAAGAAAAAGGAAAAATGAATGCTCAACAATTGCAGACACTAAGCCTGCATTCCAGTCTCGATTTCCTTGGTAGCCTTCTTGACCGGAAGACATCCCACAGAGCTATACTAAAGGAAAACTATTAATATCTAACTTGTTACTCACCAAACTAGACCACAACCTCAAACTCAAAAAGCTCCAAAGGTCTAACAACTGAACCGAACCTCAAGAAACTAAACTTGAATGCACTGACACATCACAAAGAGCAAGAGAACTAAGGCAATCAATACATGGAACAAGTAACCAGGCTCACTATGAAAGCCACCACACAACCTTCTAACACATAAATCCTTTGATCCACAAACCTTTTTGTCTATCCTGAATTATTTGGACCTCAACCATGAAGCCTCACATAGGTCAAACACTTAAGCTACCCTTGAAACAACAACTAACCATCTAGAGGTCTATAACTCCAGCTAAACTTAACCTCGAATAAGGTCACCTTAATACCCAAACTCTGTCCAAACAAGGCTACATTCTATGAGCCTCTGACACCTAAAATACCAACCTACAGTATACCTTTGAGAACTGGAGTAGTCTGCCCTAACTGGCCACTAACCAATTGATAGACACCTGTGCTAAGATCAACCTCGATACCTAAATTCATCTAAACTAACCGTCAAAACTCAACTTCAACTAGTATACTGGGGTTCAGAATAAAATGGATGAACACCTTTGTGAAAGAATAATCTCCCAACTGTAGACCCAAAACCAACCTCGTTGAACTGTGCCACCTCTGAATCGGCTGAGAGTGAGTGAACTAGAGAAACCTTCCCAAGAATAAGACGCAAATAACATCCAATCTCTACAAAAAGTGTGGCCAGCATACCACAAAGTCCATAGCCATCAACTAAACTCCAAATTCCAAGATTACCAATTATGCTTCAAATCCTCAAAACACCATCTGGATTTGTGGTTGCCTTACTAGCCTTGCCACTCAAATATAAGTCTTTCATGTTATAAATATTGAGTCAAACCAACCTATAGGCAAAGGAAAGGATGCATGTAGTCCAAGGTCACCGCTTAGCCATTTGAAAAGCTCATGATATCTCAACTCACCATCCTATGGCTCAAAACATCAACCCTACTATACCAGTACATAAACCATGAAATGTGAAAGCATCTCAACATACCAAAACTTCTAGCCCACCACTGGCAGAGCCTAACTGACTCTGGAATCGAATGCAAATGAAAAACCTCTCAAAGAATCAACTAAATTAAATCCCCATTCTCAGACACCAAGGTGACCATAAACCTCAAAGTACAATCAGAATCTAGAGTAGCTCTGATGGCCTGACCCTGTACAACCTGACAACGAATATCAGATAACTACTGATCCTCGAACTAACGTTGTTGGATCTGATCAACCAGAGAAGAACGAATCCCAACACTTAGTGAGAATCCTATGGGGATCTGACAAATCAAGACTAACCAAATGGTTAGCCACGGACTGGATGTCCAAGGCGAATGGCTATTCTAAAACTAAGAGAGAAGCTAAGCTATCCATACTCACTACCTTCTAACCCAAAGATGCCGCGACCGGGGAGAACCTTCCATAAACCATCTGAAGTAACCAAATAGCCCACGACTCTGAAACCCAAATCTAAACACCAAGCATGCCTCTGTCAAATCCTTGAGTAGACTCTTATGTCGCTAATGAACAATATAGAAACTAAAGCTAACTAGGCTCTGGAATCACGGCTTACCCAATACATAAATGCTACTAAGGCCTGGGTCAACCAAAGGACATAGCAAGGAAAATTATAACGACTGCAACAAGCCCCAAAGGTAGTCTTGCGAATGGCCACCACCTTGATCTTTACTAGAAGAAACCTGATCTCAAATTCATCCCAGGACACGCCAATGCACTTTGTAATTTGGTCGAATGAGTCATCAATATATAGAACTAAAGCATACCCACAGTCGTCACCATAGCCAACTACCAGTAATCCATGCATATATGCAAGGAGCCATTCCTCTACTTTTGTAAACCAAACAAAACCCTTCCAGAGATACACTAGTCCTGACAAACGTTTTCTTAGAAGATCTTGGGGTATTTCCCTTAGCTCCTAATCCTCCGGTGGCGTCACTCGATAAGGTAGGAAAATGAATATACTGAGTTCCTCACTCAACCATAATGTCATAGTCTAAACTCAACCAGATTAGAAACTGAGGAAAATAGGAAAAATAACACGGATACCTGCTAACCACCTAAGTTGATCAAGTAAAGAGGGTCGACTCTGACCTCTGAGTATAAGCAAAACTATCTAATACCCACTTGCTCACCCAACACCACTCTCCTTAAGGCAAAACAACTTCCTCTGGCACATAGCTACTAGTCCCACACTATACCAACTTAAAAGTTCCAAGTATACACTAGATAATGACCTTGGCAATAACCACCCGAGACGTTAGAAGTTGAGATACTCCAACTAACTCTCGAATCACAACAGACAAAAAAATAAGCTAACAAGGCTTACCCATGAGTCCTATCTCAAAGTAGTCACTTTCCACGGCCGACACACCCCATCCACTACTAAAAAAAATCCTTCAGCAAGGTAGTCGCGCACATAAGTAGTACAAACTCAAATAATATATCCAGACGAGAAGCAGATAGGCAGATATATATATATATATATATATATATACTTATATATAAGGGAAGGGTAGACCCTCAAAACAAGTAATACCAGAACTAGTTGTTGACAAAAAAAATCATACTTGTAGCAATGATATCTAGAACCCCCACCTATGGCATACCAAAGGAGGCCTCAAACTGTATGTACCTATCCCTGGACTGAGTAGTCAATGTTGAAGATTGAATCGTTCCATATCGGGGACACTTTCTATAAATATGGCCAATCACTACGCAACCATAGCAACCCAAAGATGTCCTTCTCTGATGCACAGTGCCTGTCGACTCAAGATGGCTATCTGCACTGCCTGGCTGAAGGTCACATTTAACAATTTGGGGACCACCCCTACTACCCTGTACACTAAATCTAGCTGATAGCACTAAAGCACTGGGAGATAAAGCTTGCTAACTAGAAAGCATGATCATAAGGCAATCCCTAGAAATATGCCCAAACTCACGGCACTAGAAGCAACCTCTTCTTGATCTCTATCAAAGAACCCCTACCTCGACACTCAGAACCATAAAAACTACCCTGACAGTGAAGCCTCTTACCAACGCCTCTATATGCCTCATGACATAGACCTTATATAGCCCAAGAATGATCAACAACCCAAAGAAAGGTAGTCCCAACTCTCACCAAGTGCTCTGTCGCTAAGCAGAGTGGTAAAATCAAACAACTGACAAAACACTATACTTTCTCAAACTCGGTAGGTATAACTATAGTAGTGCACCTAGTAACCTCGTGAAACCTTGCCTTATACTCAAAAACTATCATAGAACACTGTTGGAGGTTGGGCTAGACCCACCCTCTGGAAGACTCAGAGTCCTAGCCACAATGTCTTGAAGAACTGGGGTAGCCATAAATCCCACTGGAGGTTGGGCTAGACCCAAAACCCCTAGTTGATATGGTATGCTCTCAATCTGAAACCCTGACATAGGAGGAAGCACTTTTGTAACAGGCACAAAAATCTAATCACCACCCGTTGTCGTACTCATCCTAGTAATTTGTGAAGGAATGGAACAATGAAGTTTAGAAGTTGATAGAGTCAAGAACGCATGATAGGGAACTAAGAATAGGGAACTTTTGCTAATAATGCCCTGTAGCCTCCCATAGATAGGATACAGATGTCATCGTATTAATCTGTGAGACTCTACTATACATTTGCACTTGTACCAATTACATTCGTGATCCTAGGGCTCTAATACGAAGATATCACGACCCTATTTCTTAGGTCATGATTACATCTACAACCCCCCTGTAGGTGAACCAATCCTCATAGCCTAGAATGGTTAGTAATATGCTACTACCTAAGCAAGCACACATAAGAAGTAAAATAAGCAAAAGCAGATAGAGAAAGCAACGCGAAAGGAAAGAAAGTTAAATATACATATAAAGAAACTACACCATCCCATGACCTGGTTTCGAAGGTACATGAGCTACTACTAAAAATATACAAAGTACTAGAAAGTTCAAAAGAAGAATATACAAATGTCTTTAAATAAACAAAAGAGTAAACAGTTCAAAAAGAAGAGATATGGTCAAGCCTTAGTTATTAGGAGCATAGACTATCTCTCGGATGCCCAAAATCACTATATGAGTATCCACGCGATCTATGGAGATAGCTCACACTAGGATCTACACCAGGAAAATGAAGAAGTATAATATAAGCACCAATTGCAAAGCAACGGGTACCCAGTAGGCATCATAGGCCGACTGAGCATATATAAGATATAAATGCAGTAGAAAGCAGATATGAAATAAGTATTCACAAAACCAAATAGAGAAAAACACACGGAAACTAGTAATATATAGACGACAAGGAGAATAAAACAATGTTATGCTAGACATAGAAGATATATCACAAAACATAGGTGAAAGAGTAGAGAACGCGTCTGGATCCTTGTAACAATAATATATACAGAGAGTTTAACGAACACAGCGATATACTGATAACCTCAAATAAAAAGGAAAGAAGGGAAAGTAACTATTATAATCATGCTAACAATACAACTTATAATATAATAATGATCGGAAAGGAAACCTCACAAGTACTACCATATGAGAGATAGAGCTAATCCACCAATGATCAGAAAGGCAACTAATAAGTACTTACAATAGGAGCGAGTAGGCTAATCTACCTACAGTTCCAATGGGCCCCCATACACCCCCGGAATAGATACAAGTGAAAACAAACCCTTTGGCATCCCATAATACCGTAGCATACACTTAACAATAGCAAACACGGGTGAAACTGCACACCGAATGAATGATATAGTGTGATATGATAGAACAAGGTGTACTAGTATTACCAAATATACCTACTCTGGTGTCGGGAGTCCCAGTAGGTAGGATCCATAGAAGGAGTCCCTCATATACCTCTACTACACTGTATACTCCTCCTACGACACTCGCTGCTCATAACCCCTAGTCCAGATTGATAAGGTCTATAGAGGTCTATACGACCATATATAAAATCTCATAATCCCAAAGTTAGTGCCCAGAGTCTATCCGAGTCTAAAATAAATACATCTCAAAACCTCAATATGAATACCTAGTGTTTATCTAGGTCTAAATAAGCAAATCTCATAATCCCAACATGGTTGCTTGTAGTTTAATCGGGTCTAAAATCAGTAACAAAATATGTCTAGTGCTCAGCACGGCCGAGTCAAGAATAACCTCAAAGTAAGTGTGAAAATCATCATATAATCTCTTTTATCCCAAAAAATTACATAAACCAGTTAAAATCTATTTATAGCCATTAAAAAACTGGTGATAGATAGGCCCGCAGGCATAATAGTAGTAAATAAATATAGAAAAATCTTTGCATGATAATGATATGCCCAAACACAATCAATAGCTCAACAGCTCACAATCAATCTATCGACCCTACACAGGCTCAATCCGTTCTGCCTCATGGATAAGCAGCTCAATATCATGATCTGATGTCTGGGACTCACAAATATTTCCCAATTATCCTACCATATATGGTCCAAAGGTAATTAGAAAGGCCACACAGGGCCGCAAGGGTAATACTATGAAACTAGTTTGAATTCTAAAGCAAACGTAGGAAATAATATGGACAGAAGAAAATGGACAAGGTCTAGAGTGCCAACCTAGTAAACCCAACCCAATGATGCTAAATAATACAATTATATTCTATATACACAAAGTTTAAAGTGGGTGAGTCGTAACCTACCTGACGTCCAACAACAAGCTGCTAGAAAGGCATCGTCTAATCTTGAGCTTCTCTTAGAAGTCCCAAATAGAAGAGCAACTAAAAAAAATACTCTACTCATCAATACAAATCAAATGGTACCTATAATCCTAATAATTTAGTCGGGTTGAAATTTAGGTCAAAAGTTAGCCTGTGGGCCCCACAAATCGAAACCAAAAACAACAATTGCTATGATGTTCCCAATATTGCCAGGAACACATGCTCAAATTTTGAGCAGAAATCGAGCAACGAAAAGGCCTAAAATAGCCCTTAGAACCCTAAGAACAAAAGAGGGAATTAACAGACTTAAAGAAGAAACTTACCAAGTGAAGTCAAAAAAATGATGACAGACAAGAACTGATCACCCTAGCACTTTATGATGAGCTCCTCTAGAGAAATAGAGCTTGAGGTCAAGAGAAAAATGGAGAAAATCATTTTGGGGAAAATTTAAAATGAAATGGAGAAGAGGAAGACATTTAAAGGTTGCCAGTCACTTCCTAGGTGCATGTGGACATGCCATGTGTGCGTAGTTAGGAATGCGTGCATGCTAAGGCAAGGAGGAGGATAGCCCAGGCGGTATGCCAGCGCACATGCATGCTGGCCACCGTGCACGCAGGCACGCATATGCTGCCTACCAATCACGTAGGCGATGGGCAATGAAGGGAGGCACCGGCTAGCCTTCTATGTTCATGTAGCCACCCATGCATGTGTGATGGCCTCGCTGGTTCCATACCAACAACAAACCTCCAGCACTTAGGAAACTCCAAATATTGACCAAAGTTAACTAACCAACTCCAACTGGCCTCAGATCTCAAATAGTGAGATTAAAAAAAACCAAAAGTTCCCAGACCCTGACCAAGGGTCCAACTAGATCAAATTTTATGTTCTAGAGCTAATGAAACTATAAGAATTCAATTCCGAGCACAGTTGTTAAGAATGTTGACTAAAGTCAATGATTTCCTAAGTTAAAGCTCTAAAACTGGGAAATGGCCATAACAGCCTAACGAATATCCTGGGCATCAAACCACCAGTCCCAGCAATCCATAAATGAATCAGGGCCACTCTAAGCAATCTCTAGCAGTACAAATAAGGCAAAAATGAAAACATGACTGGAAGGGTCATTACAAGTTCTCTGGTTAGGGATAAGGCATAGACTTTAGTCCAGGAAGCAACACAGGATGTACAGGGTTAAAGAGTGTAGCCTACTACTGTGTCTCCCCATCTAGAGGTGTTGCTTGTAGTTGTTGTGGCTTAGTGCATTGCAGCTAGGCCAACAATGTATTTTGAGGAGTAGAACATGCTTGGTATGTTTATTAGATTGGGTCCTCTGAGGTTTTCAGGGGCTCTAAGAGAGGATGCTCATGATTTTCTAGTGAGTTTTCAAGAGAGGTTGCATAACCTTTACCTAGTGGAGTCATACAGGGTAGATTACATAATATTTCTAATAGAGAGGCAATCGAAGGACTGGTGGAGATCTTATCTTGACTGTAGGCTAGTCGGGTCACCTATGATGACATGGGATCAGTTCTTTGATGCTTTCTTGGAGAAGTGTCTACCTTGCAACATGAGAGAGAGGTTGAGGGATGAGGTCAAATACCTTCACCAGGGTTTGATGTCTATTTTAGAGTATGAGGCATGATTCCATGAGTTGGCTAGCATTCCTCTATGATTATGCCAATAAAGCATGAGCAGGTTCACAAATTTGTTAGGGGGTTGACTTTACTACCCCGTTTAGTGACAAACAACTAGTGGCATCAGGGTCTATTTTCCTCTAGGTCATTGATCATGCACAAATTATTAAGAGGATTGTCGTGAGGCCTATAGATGTAGCGACAGAAGTCCCCTCTATCAAGGTGGTTTCAATAGTTCTTAGTACTTAGGTAGGGTTTACTCTGGTAGAGGTTACCCTCAGCAAGTTCAACCTAGGAGGCCCATTTAGGCAACGCTACAAATTACCAAAGGTGGTTATTTGGGTCACATAAGTCAAAGTAGTAAGGGTTTAGGTCATACTTCACTGGGTCATGCTCTGGGTATTCAGGCCATGGTGGCCATTTTGATTTTGTAGGTCTTCTCATTAAACTCTATCCAACAGTGGGTGCTTTGAGTATGGTTAGGTAGGATAACTTTCTAGGGATTATCCTAAGTTTAAGCATTGCAAGAAGAAGGGTCAGTAGGCTATAGTGCCATCAGCTAGAGGTGGTGTATAGGGTAGCAGGGGAGGTCCTCAGTGTGTTTGAGGTGGTTCTCAGCCAGGTATGACAGGTGGTCGTGGAAAACATAGCCACATGTATTCTTTTTTTAGTATGTGAGAGGCAACGACTTCAGATATCATCATCTTAAGTATGATCTCTATTTGTCATCATTCATCTTCTTCATTATTTGATCTGGGGTCGATATACTTTTATGTGCCTGCTTACTTTTCTAATCATCTAGAGTTATTATATGAGTTTTTGCCAGTACCTATGTGTGTAGGTACTCATGTAGGTGATTCTTTGGTAGTGGATCAAGTGTGTCAATCTTGTGTGATGACTATATTGGGGTATGAGACATGGGTAGACATGGTTAATGTAGATATGTCTTATTTTGACGTGATTCTAGGCATGGATTAGTGATGTGCCGCCATTCTACGGCACATTTGACTCCTTTAAACTAAGAATAACTGTAAGTTCTCAATCAACCGTCGTCGTTTTTGATGTTTTATGTTATGTTTGCAGGAAAGAGATACAAACATAGAAACGGAAGGAAATACCAGCAAAAAGACCCTCTGTATAAGAGTGACGGCCACCGTGACGGCCAGTCACCAAGGTGACGGACCGTCAAGTGAGGCAGCACCACTGCCTAGTGGTGACGGCCACCGTGACGACCCATCACCAAGGTGACGGTCCGTCAGCCTGACCATCAAGTGAGGCAGCACCACTGCCAAGTGGTGACGGCCACCGTGACGGCCAGTCACCAAGGTGACGGTCCGTCAGGGTGAGCCGTCAACGCGACGCGGAATCCGAACTTTTTATTTTTGGACTTTATTTCCTGGACTACTATAAATACCCTATGTTAGTTTTATTTTATTATTCATTATCAAATAGTTCTAGGATACTTTTGAGCAAGTTTTTGGGAGAGAAAAACACGTACAAACACGTTTTCCTCCTTCTTCTTCATCATCTTGTTCTTGGGATCTTGGTTTTGTTGTTCTTGGATAATTGAAGCTTGTGTTCATTATATCGTAAGAATCTTTTCTCTTTATTATGAATATGACTTTCTTCTCTTCTTCTAATAGCATGAGTAACTAACTTCCCACAACTAGGGTTGTGGGAGCCATGGCAAAAGTAGCAATATAGATTTCGGGTAGCGTCGAGTTCAATATATATGATGTCACGTTGTTAATCATTCATTCTTAACATTTTCTAGTGGTTGCAAACATTAGAACATGCCTAGGTTTAATTTGCTTGAGTAAAGAGGTTACAACCGGGAAATTTGATTAACTACGAGAATTCGAGACTACCAACTCTCGTCTTATGATTAATGCTGTAACTAGATTAATCTACTTGATGTTTTAGGATTGAAATAAGCAAGCTCACCTTTTCAAGTTCGAGAGAATTGGAAAAGGAAATTCATCTATTTGGTTGAGAAACGTTTAGATGATACCATTAATTCAATCACATCGTGACATGCATATAGAAAGAACCCGGTTAAGCTTAAAGTCGACATTGTTACAACGCCATGGTGAACACTTCCCTAGTTCATTCTCATATTGATTATTACTCATTAAAACTCGCAATTAGTTACTTGCATTAAATATTGATCACATAAAACCCCCCAATTTACCGAAAACTATTGATTATTAGTCATCAAATTCACTAACGACTTAATTTGCACCTTATTTCTTGTGGGATCGATTCTAACCTTAGTTGGTTTCTATATTTGATAGCGATCGCTTACGCTTCGTATTTGGAGTCATAATTTAGACGTATCAAATTTTGGTGCCGTTGCCGGGGAATACGATTGTTTATTAAGTCCGGTGTGTTTATTTGACTCTTAGTAATATTTCCTGCTTTTATTTTTATTTGTTGTTTTTGTTCTTACAGGGTACATAGTTGTGCATGCCTAGTACCCGACGCTCGGGTGAACTAATATTACCCTATGATCCCGAGCTTGCAAGAACGATAAGGCGAAACATGAATGAGCAACAACAATAGGCAGCGAATCTCGCTGCAGCTCAGCAAGCCCAACAACATTTGAATGCTGGTGGTCTTGAGGTCGACATTGAGTTGAATGATGAGGAGGTCGACTTAGATGGAGTTGGTGCCACGGGCGCTATTGCATTTCCTCCGCTAGCACCCGGGGCCAAGTTCAACATCACTAGCATAATGATTCAACTGTTGAATTTGAGAGGAGTGTTCTGTGGTGTTGCTGGTGACGATCCAAACCGGCACCTGATGAATTTTGTGGGTATCTTCAAGTCGTTCGAATTACCTGGAGTAAGTCAGACAGCGATCAGGCTCAGGTTGTTTCTGTTGTCTCTGTCTGATGAGGCCGCGTTATGGTTGACAGAGCTAACCCCCGACTCTATCACAAACTGGGGAGAGTTGAAAGGAGCTTTCCTAGAAAGGTTCTTTCCTCCCTCTAGGATGATACAGTTGAGGGATGAAATTAGCAACTTCAGACAACAACCTCATGAGGCGTTACATGAGACGTGGTTGCGGTTCAAGAAGAAGCTGACACAATGCCCTAACCATCAATTGACCGACACTTTCCTGATGCAGACGTTTTACAGGGCACTAAATTCGGCTACCAAGTCGACACTGGATAATGAAGCAGGTGGAGCATTTATGGGTCTCACTTTTGCCGATGCCACAGCTATTTTGGATAGGCTCACAAAAACCAACAGGGCCTGGCATACACGTGATACAGAGGTAGCAGCTAGCACTTATGCAGTTGGTATGTCAGCAGAGCAGCGCAGGAAGGAGGAAGAGCAGGACCAAGATATGGCCCATCTGAACACGCAAATGGACCTACTGAAAAAGCATTTGTTGTCAGGAGGTATTGAGAAAGTGAAAGTTGTGGGTTCCCAAGGTAGAGCAGCAGAGTTTGAACCTGATGAGGAGGCAAATTATTTGGGTGGTTTCCAGGCCAATGGTCAGGGAAACCAAGGTCGTAACTATCAGAAAGACAACTACTATGAAAACGCTGGCTACAGAGACCGCGAGTAGGGGAACTAGAAGAATAAAACTGATGGAGGTGGGTTGTATGTACCACCTGGTAACCGGGAAAGAGCTAACACCGAGACAGAGACGTCCAAACTAGAGAACATGATGGCTAAGATGCTGCTGAAGGTGGAATCTACCGACTCCGTGATAAAGGAGATGAGGACGGAATTATCAACAATGAGTCAGGTAGTGGATTCACATTCCACCTCGATCAAGCAATTGGAACAGCAAGTGGGTCAAATCTCGGCATCTCTAAATCAAAGGAAGACAGGTACCTTGCCGAGTGACACCATTCCAAACCCGAGGAAGGACGAAAACTGTATGGCGATCACTATGAGAAGCGGTAAAACATTATTGGAATCACATCCGGTAATTCAGACTCAGAAAGATGATATTGCGGATGACAAGGTGGTAGAGGATGCTACTCAAAGGCGCACAGATAAAAGCGAGGAAGTTGAAAAGCTTTCAACTATGATGCCTCGGCCACAACCTCCTTTCCCAAAACGCTTGAAGAAGAAAGTGGACGATAGCAAGTTCCTGAACTTCATGACCATGCTAAAGCAGATATCAGTAAACATCCCTCTAGTGGATGCTCTTGAACAAATGCCCGGATATGCCAAGTTCATGAAGGACTTGATTGCCAAGAAGAGGTCAGTGAGCTTTGAACCAGATGGTAACCTCCACCACTGCAGTGCTATTTCTTCAAGATCGTTAGTGGAAAAGAAGGAAGATCATGGTGCTTTTACTGTTCCCTGTACTATTGGGAAATTCAACTTTGAAAAAGCCTTATGTGATCTTGGTGCTAGCATCAACTTGATGCCGCTAGCAGTATAAAAACAATTGGGTTTGGGAGCGCCCAAACCAACTACCATGAGGGTGCTAATGGCTGACCGTTCAGTACAGCGACCAGTGGGAATATTGTCTGATGTGCTGGTCAAGGTTGGTAAGTTTATATTCCCGGCCGACTTTGTGATCTTAGATTGCGAAGTGGACTTTGAAGTTCCCATAATCTTGGGACGACCATTGTTAGCCACTGCAAGAGTGTTGGTCGACATGGAAAGAAACGAACTGACATTCAGATTAAATGATGAATTGGTCAAGTTTGATGCATGTAAATTGATGAAGCCACCAAGAGACATGAGAGTGGTCTTGGTTATAAATGTTGTTGATGAAGCCCCTACGGATGCGCATATTGAGGAGAAGGGTTGTGTCGAGACTCGAGCTGTTATGAGAATGATGCTGCGAGAAAAGAAACCTACAGAGGAAGGCGGTGAGAACAAATCAAAGAAAAGAAAACATCGCAAGAAAACCAGCAAAGAAAGAGTAAAGAAGTTGTCGCGCCTAGCTGCGGAGCCGATAAAAGAGAAAGTTGGAGCTCAACGGGATGGGGTAGCTGGCACCTATTCCATCGATTTCGCCTGCTTTGGAGACCCTTGCGGTCTCCAACATCAAGCCAGACTCTGAGTCCTATGGGCTTCACAGGTATTCCTTTCTCTCACAGTTTTAGCTTTGACATGAGTATAAGTTGAGGGTGTTGGGATACCTGTGAGTCTTTCACCACCGAGGGTTTTTGTTGCCGTGTTTCTTTTCCCTCCGGTGTGCTATCTAGTAGAACTGGCATGTTTAGGTTGTCGTTTAAATTTTAGTTGTTTTCTAGTGTCTATAGCAAGCATGGCATTTTTTTTGAAAAATGTGACCCCTTATGTTTGAAACGATTGACTGTCTGGATCCATGAATATCATTGTGTGGTTATGATTGGAATAAGTATGCTTCAGCCGAGCTGTTGTTTCAATAGTTGGTAGTGGTGTGGTTTCTTGGTGCCAAGTGTGTGTGAGCTTATTGTTATAAATTCTTACTCAGTGCATGCATCTAGAACTTGCTCGGTCTATTTTGTTAAGTTTGAAGTTGGTTGCTTAGGAAAGGATCACAGGCCCTTTTTGTGTGCAGTCCACTTAGCCTATAAGACCGTCCAAATGCAAATATTCCATTTTGAACCCAATTTGAGCCATAATTGACCCTATTCTTTCAATAACCTGTCACCGTTCCTTTTTAACTTTGAATCCCTGTTTTGGCCGTGGTCCTTCCTTGGACATCGTGCACCTCAACTCAGGCAATCAGCCTAAGTTGAGGGTGGCTACTATAGAGGTAAATGATAAGAAAAATAGGATGGATAAGATTGGTTGTGGTTAGAATGAAAATTCCGATTGTGTGTCTAAGAAAAGAAAGATAAAGAAACGAAAAAAAAAGGAGATGAAAAAGAACGAAAAAGAAATAAAAAGAAGTGTCAATAAAGAGGCCGCACCTGTAGCTAGAAAGAAGGGAATAAAGAGGTGAATAAGGATGGAAAAAGTAAAGTTATGTGGAAATAGTAGGTCGGTGATTCCAAGGAGGGTTTAGTCACTATTCCCCAAACGTATCCTACCTGCACCTGAAGCCTCATTACAAGCCTAAACAAGTCCTGTAGTGATCATGAGCGGCTTTCTGAAAAAACTAAAATAGAATAGTAAGGGAAAGCTTATGGCATAGCATGTGCATTGTTTGAACTCATTTGTGAGTGTGAGCGCCTTACCTAGTCCTAAATCTAGTGTGTGGGACTTCTTTGTGGTGAGGGCACTAAGATTTTTGTATTGTTTATTGACTGTTAGGATAACTGCACGTCTGTATGCATAATATTCTGTCATATCGGAATGACATGTTTGGATCCTTGCAAGTCAACGTTTCATACATTTGTGTGCTACTAGGGAGCTTGATTTAAAACCCAATAAGCGTTGAATGACCATGAGTTGCTAGAGACACGAGTTTGTTTTCTTAGTTGAGTCGTCTTATTATTTTTCTTTTATGTCATGTTGCTTGAGGACAAGCGAACGTCTAAGTTGAGGGTGTTGATGTGCCGCCATTCTATGGCATATTTAACTCCTTTAAACTAAGAATAACCGTAAGTTCTCAATCAACCATCGTCGTTTTTGATGTTTTATGTTATGTTTGCAGGAAAGAGAGACAAACATAGAAACGGAAGGAAATACAAGCAAAAAGACCCTCTGGATAAGAGTGACGGCCACCGTGATGGCCAGTCACCAAGGTGACGGACCGTCAAGATGACCGTCAAGTGAGGCAGCACCACTGCCTAGTGGTGACGGCCACCGTTACGGCCCGTCACCAAGGTGACTGTCCGTCAGCCTGACCGTCAAGTGAGGCAGCACCACTGCCTAGTGGTGACGGCCACCGTGACGGCCAGTCACCAAGGTGACGGTCCATCAGGGTGAGCCGTCAATGCGACGCGGAATCCGAACGTTTTATTTCTGGACTTCATTTCCTGGACTACTATAAATACCCTATATTAGGTTTATTTTATTATTCATTATCAAATAGTTCTAGGATACTTTTGAGCAAGTTTTTGGGAGAGAAAAACACGTACAAACATGTTTTCCTCCTTCTTCTTCATCATCTTGTTCTTCCATTGTTCTTGGGATCTTTGTTTTCTTGTTCTTGGATAATTGAAGCTTGTGTTCATTATATCGTAAGAATATTTTCTCTTTATTATGAATATGACTTTCTTCTCTTCTCCTAATAGCATGAGTAACTAACTTCCCACAACTAGGGTTGTGGGAGCCATGGCAAAAGTAGCAATATAGATTCCGGGTAGCGTCGGGTTCAATATATATGATGTCACGTTGTTAATCATTCATTCTTAACATTTTCTAGTGGTTGCAAACATTAGAACATGCCTAGGTTTAATTTGCTTGAGTAAAGAGGTTAAAACCGGGAAATTTGATTAACTACGAGGATTCGAGACTACCAACTCTCGTCTTATGATTAATACTGTAACTAGATTAATCTACTTGATGTTTTAGGATTGAAATAAGCAAGCTCACCTTTTCAAGTTCGAGAGAATTGAAAAATGAAATTCGTCTATTTGGTTGAGAAACGTTTAAATGATACCATTAATTCAATCACATCGTGACATGCATATAGAAAGAACCCGGTTAAGCTTTGAGTCGACATTGTTATAATGCCATGGTGAACACTTCCCTAGTTCATTCTCATATTGATTATTACTCGTTAAAACTCGCAATTAGTTACTTGCATTAAATATTGATCACATAAACCCCCCCCAATTTACCGGAAACTATTGATTATTAGTCATCTAATTCACTAACGACTTAATTTGTACCTTATTCCCTGTGGGATCGACCCCAACCTTAGTTGGGTTCTATATTTGACAGCGACCGCTTACGCTTCGTATTTGGAGTCGTAATTTGGGCGTACCAATTAGCAATCTCCTTATCATACTGACATATATTATTTTGCAAAGATTGTTACTTTGTATATGCCTGGTATCCTCCCGATTGAATATAAGGGTACTGATAGAAATGTGCAAAGAGGATTTATATCATTTCTGACGGTTCATCAGTCAATTGGGAAGGGGTGTTTGAAATATCTTACTTATGTTTGTGATACTAATGCTGACATTCCTTAACTTGAGTTAGTTCATGTGGTTTGCGAGTATTTAGATGTGTTTCCCACTGATTTACCTAGTCTTTCACTTGATCATGACATTTGCTTCGGCATTTATTTTGAATCGGGAACTCAGCCAATTTCTATTCAACCATATAGGATAGTGCTAGATGAGTTGAGGAAGTTTAAGGAGCAACTTTAGGATATTTTAAGTAAGGGGTTTACCAGGCCTAGTGTATCTTCAAGTGGTTCTCCTATTGTATTTGTGAAGAAGAAGGATGTATCCTTGCATATGTGCATTGACTACCGACAACTGAATAAGGTGACTATTAATAATAAGTATCTGATATTGCATATTGATGACTTGTTTCACTAGCGACATGGTGTTGCAGTGTTTTTTAAGACAGATCTAAGGTCAAGATATCACCTATTAAGGATCAGGACAGTGAACATTCCAAAGACTGCCTCTAGGACTCACTACTACCACTACAAGTTCCTAGTTATGTCTTTTAGTTTGAGCAATTCCCTAGAAAAATTTATGGTATTGATGAACCATGTGTTCAGGGCTTATTTAGACTTGTTTGTTATAGTCTTCATTGATGACATCTTAGTCTACTAGAGAAGTAGGAAGGAGCATGAGAAGCATTTGAGAGTTGTGGTTTAGTCTTTACGAGATTAGCAGTTGTATGCCAAGTTCTCTATGTGAGAGTTTTGGCTTGAATTTGTGGCATTCATAGGGAATGTGGTGTCCAAGGATAGGATTATGATGGATCAAACAATGATTAAAGCAGTTTGTGATTGGGCTAGGCCCACTTCTTCTACTCAGGTTCACATTTTTGTCGGGTTAGCAGGTCGCTATAGATAGTTTATGTAGGGATTTTCTTCCATTGCAATGCCTTTGACTAGATTGACTCAGAAAAATATCTATTTCCAGTGGTCAGACAAGTGCGAGGCAAGATTTGTGAAGCCCAAGGCCTTACTTTCTTCAACACTAATTTTTGGTCTTCTTATCAAGGGCCAGGGGTTTATGGTCTATTGTGATGCTTCCAGGGTTGGTTTGGGTTATGTGTTAATACAGTAGGGCAGAGTTATTGCATATGATTCAAGGCAGTTGAAGATTGACATGAAGAACTACCCCACTCATGACATTGATATAGCAATGATAGCCTTTGCATTTAAGACTTGGTGGCTCTATCTATATTGGGTTCATTGTGAGATCTTCACCGACAATCTTAGTCTTCAGTACATTGTCAGCCACAAGGACCTTAATTTGAGATAGTGCATGTGGTTGGAGTTGCTTAAGTACTATGATATTTTGATTCTATATTATCCGGGAAACAAAAATATAGTTCCAGATGCTTTGAGTCAAAAGGCAGTGAGAATGGGGAGTTTGGCATTCCTAGTGGCATATGAGAAACCATTGGCATTGGACATCCAGTCCGTAGCCAATCAATTGGTTTGGCTTGATATTTCTGAGCCCAAGTGGGTTCTTGCTTGTGTGGAGGATAGGTCTATGTTGTTGGAGGAGATTTAGAACCACCAGTTCGATAATGTGAAGTTGAGGATGATTCTGGATAAGGTGTTGAGTGGTGAGGCAAAAAAACAACCTTAGATCTAGAAGGTGCTTTGAGGATTTAGGGTCGTATCTGCATTCGTAGAGTTAGAGACTTGGTTAGATTGATTATGGAGAAGGCCCATTGTTCTAGATATTTTGTCCACCCGGAGGCAACAAAGATGTACCATTACTTAAGGCAGCACTATTGGTGGTGTGGGATAAAGTGGGATATCTCAGATTTTGTATCTAGGTGCTTGAACTATCAGCAGGTGGTTTTACTCAAGAGGATACCCATTTCTGAGTTAGTGGGAGTGGTTAGCTATGGACTTCATGGTAGGTTTTCCACGTACTTTTAAGAGATTTGATGCTATTTGGGTAATTATTGATAGGTTGACCAAGTCATCTCACTTTCTATCGGTGCAGATTTCATATAATTCAGATAGATTGACACAGATCTACATTTAAGAGATTGTTTGTTTGCATAGGGTGCCTATTTCTATTTTTTACCATGGTACTCAGTTTACATTGTGTTTCTGGAGGTCGATTCAGAGAGAGTTAGGTACCCGAGTTAAGCTTAGCATAGCTTTTCACCTGCAAATTGATGGTTAGTCTAAGATGACTATTTAGGTTCTAAAGGACATACTTTGGGATTGTGTTTTTGATTTCCGAGGTTAGTAGGACCAGTTCATGGCTTTGGCACTATTCACGCATAATAATAGTATTGTATGGTAGGAAGTGTAGGTCTCTGGTGGGTTGGTTTGATGCTTTCGAGGTTAGACCGTAGGGCACTGATTTTTTGCCTGATTCCATGGATAGAGTATGGGTGATTTAGGAGAGGCTCCCTAAACATGATCCCTGGGTGAGGGAGGTATTGCTGGCCTCTGGTCAGCCGCTACCAGAGCTCCACCCCGGGCGGATGTATCTCTCCTTCTTTCCCTACCCCTACCTTTCCAATGAACCGCCAATCCTGCTGCTAGAGTTGTTGTCCTTGCTTTGTTCCATCTAGTGTTCACTATCTGTGGATAAAAGAATGAAAGAGGTCAGATACCAATTGGAATAAAGGTATAGCACGAAGAAAGAAAAAAGCTAGTTTCCTAAAGTCATGTAGGCTCTCAACGAAAAGTACAGACGTCTCCGTACCATTTCTCAATACTCTACAAGACCCATATGGGTACAATGAGATCAACAAACCTAGGGATCTTATACCATTTAAAATTGGGCACCTACTCTAAACCACCTAGATAGGAAAACCCTTCTCACAAAATTAAAACAGGTATGTAAAAATAAATAAGAAAAGATGGCATTTTCCTTGATAAAGAAAAATGGTTTCAAAACTAGAATTACAACAACATCCTTCAAAGATACAATTGAACCCCTCCCTAGGAACTAGTCTTAACAAGTACAAGAGATACTAAGAGAAACGTGATGAAAATAAAACACAATTTCCACCATAGAAAAGATGAGTAGAAGCTGCTAGAGATCACTATCATCTTCACCTAAGAAATACCAACTGATCCTGTAACCAGACTATACCCCAAATGTATAGAAAGAGTAGTAACAGTACAAACAACATGTATTGGTAGGCATCATTAGACGAATTGTATCCACCACATAATATCATGCAAATGTGCAGAAAGAATGCATACTCTCAAGATTCATGCAATAAGTTCCTTCATCACTAACTCTCACTACCCAGATATACTACCCATGAATGCTATTGACCCACCTTTCTCTTATTCTTTCCCTTAGAGACGACCACTTTCACCCGGAGGGGGTGAAAAGGAGTGTACATCTCCACCTCCTTGTTGGCTACCTCCTCGAGCACCTCAGATTGCCTGCACAGCACAAACACTAGACCAGGAAGTTAGGGACCTTTCTTGTTACCCTGGTAGAAGTCCTTTAACTCAGATACAATTTATGCTCCAACGTTCAACTGTATGCCCCATATTGCACAGGCCACCACCAAAGCTCAAGGGTAGGTCACATCGATAAGGTTGGCTGACGAATGAATCCCCAGGGACATAAGGTTCAGGCACCTCTTAGCATTGGCTGTGAAGTAAGTACTTGTGACGCCCTCAGTAGTGGGCCAGTAGACCAGGTCCTTGAACTCCTCCTTAATGAAAGTGTCCCACAGCTATTTCATATCGATCTCTCGAAGCTTGGCTTCGTATCTCGCATTGGAAACATGAGGCACCTCAGTACTTTGTTGATGCTCCAGATATTCACAGGGACATCCACTTCTCTGATAAGAATGATGAAGTTTGGGTCATCCCAATGCATGGTAGGGAGTATGGCATATAACTCCCTTACCTAGCCTGAGACCATAGGAGGGGGAGCCTCCACCAATGGACCCTAACCAAACTCTCGGAGCCAGTTTTAGAATTCCCTTGCTTTCTCTTCCATCCTTCTCATATTGAAGGCCCTTTCAAAGTAAAGGTCGGTCCTTCAGTAGTAATAGTATCTCTCCCAACTGGCATCATTGAGGAACCTATCGTAAACTGGTATGTGATCTTGGTTAACAACCATTTGATGTTTAAATCTACAAAATTAACAAGATGGGTGAGTTAGGACTGGTAAAGTGCTAAGGAAAGCAATTTTGGAGAAATGTCGAATGTTGGGCCTGGCAGGGAGGCTACTGTCTACAGCCTCTTGCTATAGAAAACTGCATCCCACTACAGTGATGTCACAATAGCATGGATTTATCTTTTATAGTAGCATCACTATCGTAGCGCAAGGCCTCTATAGCGGCCTTCATCATTCTAGAAATTCAAGAGGTGCAATACCGGCGCCTCTCAATCAAATTTATGTATTTGACATTCCACGATCAGATAAGTGTTCTCAAAGTACTCCATTACTAGTTTATGCAAAATAATTGGGCATTATAACTCCTAAAAATCGCCCAAATCACTATTTTTCAAACAAGAAATGACCTTTCATATTCCTTACGGTTTTGAGCCTATTTTGGCCATGAACCCCATAATTCTTATGCCCAGAATGCTATGGGAGTGTTGTAACCATAAGGGAAGCATCCATGCTGTGAGGATTTAACCAAATCAAACCAAAAAATAAAACTTTCAAAAACCAACCCACTACCTATTCCATTCATCAAATTCAAGCCTAGAACAAGAAATATTTATGCAATGAAGTAAGTCAAATAAAGTTTAACTATTGTTACCTTGTTTCAAACAATGATGATCGGGGAGACAATTGATTTTGTTTAATCCTCACCCTTTTAAAACTGTTAGCACCCGCTATATAAGCCAACCTCTCGCTAATGCATTGCCTATATAGCAGAATTATTCAATCTATAGCGGGATCCAGATTTACACAGTGGGAATTTTTGTTCTTTCGTTCATTTAAATCTCCCTGACTCATCATATTGATGAGGCCCTAGGATTCTTGGGAAATCTATGAAGGGTTGCTTAAATTAGTCTCGTAACTCAAAGAGGGGTAGAATTCCTCGGCAGGATAGAATAATAATAATTTTAGCCTGAGTTTTTAGTACACCTAAGCGAATAAAGTATGGTGGTCCATGTAAGGCCGTAATTATGATGTCATGGTAGGATGTTATGATTCAAAAATGCTGGCTCATTCTTTCCTTCCATAATGGAAATCATTTGGGGAAAAACAGTGGGTAAATTGGTATTTGTTGTAATAACCTATTCAGTTGTTATTAAAAAGAGCACCTCGTTGCGGGTTACAGGAACTTGTAGAATATGCTCTTAAATTAAATTAGGGTGACGTGATGAAAAATTTCAGAATTTGAAATTTAACTTGGACTGACCTCATCCCACTATAGTAGGAATTGTCCCGCTATAGTGCCACTGCAGTAGTGGCTAGCTGTCATGCCCTAAACCAAATGAGGTGGGACCCGCACCAGAGGCCCAAAAGGCTGAGGGAGCCAAAATGGAGTGTATCTCTATTAAACCTGCTAGGTGTATAAGAACAACAAGGTCTCTAAGTATAGCAATTAGAAACACTAATAGTTGAACAATAGTTAAACAACTCAAGACCGACAAGGCTAATATCATAGTAGATAGCTAATAACAAGGACGACAATGCCATACCCAACACAGATATACATATATACGTCTACAAGCCTCTACAAGTAAGTAAAATATCTCATATCTAGGACATGGACCTGGCCTACCAATAAACTATACATATATATAACTTGGTCAAAATATAAGCTAGACCTGTGGCTCGTCAGCTCCAGGAAGAATGGAGCTTACCAAAATGGTTAAACTTTGCAGCTCTTACTGAAGAGGTCTATATGGGTTTCTGTCTAGACCTGCATGCATGAATGTAGTGCCCCCAGGAAATGGGGATGTCAGTATGAAAATAATGTACTTGCATGTAAGGTAGAAACATAATAGTAAGTTGCAAACAGTAAATCTGAACAGGATATAATATGAAACTTGTAAACTGTAATCGGTAAGACTCGTTAAGATCTTTTCTCCTTCATTGTTTTTAGAACACAACACATGCCTTAAATAACACCTCAACTCACTCTTTATAACACACGCTTAACCATAATACCTCCTTAGCGCACCCTATATATAATATCCTCAATATGGCAGTAGCGCCTCGGCGCATACTATGTATATAATAGCCTCAATATGGTAGTAGAACCTCGGTGCATTCTATGTATATAATGGCCGCAATATGGAAGTAGAACCTTAGTTTACACTATGTATATAATAGCCTCAATATGGGAGCAGCGCCTTGGCACACACTAACACGCAACCCACGGGTAATAAGCGTATTACTAGGTTGACCTTCAATGTTATTCTTGTTAGTTATAAAGGTTCATTTAGATAACTTCTTTAGCCTTGACTTACTAGGTGTTGGACTCAACATACCAAACACATGTGAATGGGGAGTTGACTTGCTAATCTTCCTCTTATACTTTCTAAAGCTTGATTAGGGATAACAATACAAAGAAGAAACTCGACAAAAGGATAACTAACATTTCCTGCAAAAAGAATCAGATTTATATAAAAAGGCGACTTGAATCACCATAATGTATCACTTAGTTCTATAAGACTTGTTAAGTTACTAAATCATCTCTCTTGCAACAAAATACTCAAATCCTTCTTTCGGAGATTTAGAGTTCCATTTCTAGATTGATGCCGATAAGGAATAAAGAAGCCTTAACATACCTCGTTCCTTACAAAGATTGTGCTTATCACAACTTTGAATTTCCCTTATTAAGTTAATATACAACACAAGGGTATAATGAAGCTAATATTACCTCTTAAACCTCATGCATCTTTGCCAAAATAGTAGCTAAATATTTTCCGGGAAGATTTACGTATTGGCATTAATTAAAGGGTGTATCATCACACCTTTCTCCCCCATTTCAATACACATCACACACATACAAACCTACTGCCTCCAACCATAAAAAACACATCAAAATCCCCTAAACAACTCACCATACCGAAATACAATAGAAACACATTGAACCCACGGCTCCCGATCACCCTCCCGTTAGTCCTTAACAATAATTCAACAACATTTGTCCATCCAAACATCAATCCAAAAAGATGATTATGGGAAGAGCACTTACCATACTTGAAGGGGTGTTTTTATCCTATTTTTAATGATGTCTTTCAAAGATTAAGTACCCCTTACACATACACCAAAAAGAGAATAAGAAATATCTTAATTGTTACACAATTTATAAGTTTCCAACCTTAAAGAAGGGTCACTCATAGTTCATGCATTTATTACCATAGGATATCCTAGCTATATGTATTAGATTAGTACCAAGATAATAAGTTTTTTAAGTCACCTTAAGCTTGAATGAATCTTGATCTTCTTAGAACCCTAAAGGGAAAAAGGGGCTGCCAAGAGGAAAGAAGATAAGATAGAGTTCTAGTAAAAGTTTTCTAGATTTTGGTGATCAATATTGATCAACAAAAGGTCTGTATAAGGGGGTCTATTTGGCCGAGTTTTTTGAGTATATTTGGGACAAAATGTGTCAAGAATCTAGTGACAAACTTACCCTTTTCTTGGGCCTCAAAAGGGTTAAGTTTTGTGGCTGATTTTGGGCTTCTCTTGAGTAGAAATGTGGCCAACATTGGTGGCTACCTTTTGTAGTTGTTTGGGCCAGATGTTGTTGAACTTTGATGGGCCAACTTTAAGATTCATTTGGGCTACCATTAGGTCTAATAATCCATGGTGTTTCTACCCGTAATCGGCCCTCAGAACTTAGTTCGTTAGCGTAGGTAGGTGATGCACCTACTTGTCACATATGAGCATAGATAAGTCGAGCAAGCACGTCACTTGTTTTATGTCATTTCCAAAACCCTCATCCTTATACTTTAACGTAACATTTATATACATTTGGCCATTTTAAATTCTAGTCCAAAGTACCACTTCACAATCTCAAGCTCAAGTACCTTCATCGATATTTACTTAGTCATATATGTTTTGAAAGGTATGAAGTGTTACACTAGCAAGCCACTATTGTAGGCTGGAAGAACCAGTAACCCAGAACACGTGTTCCTAGTAGGATCCCGCAAGATTCCTTAGCATTCATTCAATATTTTTATTTATTAAGGAAAATTCTAGGTTTTCTTATTTATTTCTGCATACCAACTACCAGATCATACGGGCACCTACCCTAAGCCACTTCGATAGGAGAACCCTTACCACTCGATTAAAACAGGTGTGCAGAAATAAATAAGAAAACATGGAATTTTCCTTGATAAATAAAAATGGTTTCAAAACTAGAATTACAACAACATCCTTTAAAGATAAAATTGAACCCCTCCCTATGAACTAGTCTTAACAGGTACAAGAGCTACTAAGAGAAATGACAGAAAATAAGACACTACTTCCACCATAGGAAGAGATGAGTAGAAGCTGTTGGAGATCACTATCGTCTTCACCTAAGAAATATCAACTGATCTTGCAACCAGACTATACCCAAAAGGTATAGCAAGAGTAGTATCAGTACAAACAATACGTACTAGTAGGCATCATCAGAAGACCCGAATCCACCACATAACATCATGTAAATATCAACAAAGAATAAATATACTCAATAATCATGCCATAAGGTCATTCATCAATAACCCTCACTACCCAGATATACTACCCATGAATGCTATTCACCCACCTTTCTCTTCTTCTTTCCCTTAGAGGTGAACACTTTAACTTGGAGGGGGTGAAAAGAAATGTCCATCTCCACCTCCTTCTCGGCCTCCTCATCGGGCACCTCAGCTCGCCTGCACAACATAGATACTAGACAAAGAAGTAAGGGACCTCTCTTGTTGCCCCGATAGAAGTCCTTCCACTCAGATACAATCTATGCTCCCACGTTCAACTGTATGCCTTATATGGCATAGGCCACCACCAAAGCTCGAGGGTAGATCACATCGGTAAGGTTGCTTAATGAATGAATCTTTTGGGACACCAGATTCAACAACCTCCTAGCATCGGCTGTGAAGTAAGTACTCGTGACACCCTCAGTAGTGGGCCAGTAAACCTGGTGCTTGAACTTCTCCTTTATCAAAGTGTCCCGCGGCCATTTAGAATTCATCTCTCAAAGATTTTCTTTGTATCTGGCATTGGAAACATGATGCACCCGTAGTACCTTGTTCATTGTCCAGATATCTACGGGGACATCCACTCCTCTGATGAAAATTGTGTGGTTAGGGTCGTCCCAATGCACAGTTGAGAGTATGGCATAGAACTCCCTTACCTAGATTGAGACCTTGAAGGAGGAGCCTTCACCAATGGACCCCAGGCAAACTTCCAGAGCTGATTGTAGAAATCCACTGCTTTCTCTTCCACCCCTCTCATGTTGAAGGCCCTTTTATAGCAAAGGTCAATCCTTCGGTAGTCATAGTATCTCTCCCGAGTGAAATCATTAGGGAAACTCTTGTAAGCTATTATGTGTTCTTAGTTAGTAACCTATGGATGGTTAAATCTACAAAATTGACAAGATGGGTGAGTTAGGACGGGTAAAGTGCTAAGGAGACCAATTTTGGAAAAAAGCCCAATATTGGGCCTGCCTGGGAGGTTACTGCCTGCAGCCTCCCGCTATAACGAGCGGGACAATATCACAATAGAAGGAATTTATCTGATATAGAGGCATAGCTTTAGTAGATCAAGGCCACTATAGCAACTTTCATCATTCCAGAAATTAAAGAGGTGCAACAATGGTGCCTCTCAATTAAATTTCCATTTTTGACATTCCAAGTTCAAATCAGTGTTCCCAAAGCACTCTATTACTAGTTTATGCAAAAATTTAGGCATTATAACTCCTAAAAATTTCCCAATTCACTATTTTCTAAACAAGAAATGACCTTTCATATTCCCTACGATTTTGAGCCTATTTTGTCCATGAACCCTATAATTCTTACGCCCAAGATGCTATGAGAGAGTCGTAAGCATAAGGGAAGCATCCATGCTTTGAGAATTCAACCAAATCAAACCCAAAATTTGAAGTTTCAAAAACCAACCCACTACCTATTCTATTCATCAAATTCAAGCCTAGAACAAGAAATATTCATGCAAGGAAGTAAGGGAAGTAAAGTTTAATGATTGTTACCTTGCTTCAAACATCGAGAGCAAAATGATCGGGAGAGAATTGTGTTTTTAAGGTGAAAAATGAGAGAATGGGAAAGAAACCCATGCTCACCCCATTAAAACTTTTAGCACCCACTATAGCAGCCAACCTCTCACTATAGCATTGCCGCTATAGAAGAAGTATTCTATCTATAGCGGGATCCAGATCTGTGGAGTGGGAATTTTTGTTCATTCGTTCATTTAAATCTCACCGACTGAACATATTAACGAGGCCCTAGGATTCTTAGGAACTCAAGGAAGGGTTGCTTAAATTAGTCTCGTATGACTCAAAGAGTGGGGAATTCTTTGGTAGGATGGAATAGTAATAATTTTGGCCTGCGTTTTAGTACACCAAAGGGAATAAAGTTTAGTGGTCTATATAAGGACGTAATTATGATTCCATGATAGGATGCTATGGTTCAAAAAGATAGCTCATTCTTTCCTTCAATGATGGAAATCATTTGGGGATAAACAATGGGTAAATTGGTATCTGTTGTAACAACCTGTTTAGTTGTTATTAAAAAGGGCACATCGGTGCGGGTTACGGGAACTTGTGAAATATGCTCTCAAATTAAATTGAGGTGAAGTGATGAAAAATTTAAAAAATTTAAATTTAACTTGGACTAACGTCATCCTGCTATAGCGGGAATTTTCTCTCTATAGTGCTACCGCTGTAGTGGCTAGCAAGCCGCTATCGTAGGCTGGCGTAACCAGTAACCCAGAATACGGGTTCCTAGTAGGTTCCCACAAGATTCCTTAGCATTCATTCAATGTTTTTATTTATTAAGAAATATTCTATGTTTTCTTATTTATTTCTACATACCAACTACCTAATCATGCGGGCACCTACTCTAAGCCACCTAGATCAGAGAACATTTACCACTCGATTAAAATAGGTATGCAAAAATAAATAAGAAAACATGGAATTTTCCTTGATAACTAAAAACTGTTTCAAAACTTGAATGACAACAACATCCTTTAAAGATACAATTAATCCCCTCCCTAAGAACTAGTCTAAACAGGTATAAGAGCTACTAAGATAAATGGCCAGAAAATAAGACACAACTTTCACCATAGGAAGAGATGAGTAGAAGATGTTGGAGATTACCATCTTCTCCCCCTAAGAAATATCAACTAATCCTGCAATAATACAACAACCAAAAGGTATAGCAAGAGTAGTATCAGTTTAAATAACACGTACTGATAGGCATCATCGGTCGACCCACATCCACCACTTAACATCATGTAAATATGGATAAAGAATGCATACACTCAAAAATCATGCAATAAGGTCCTTCATCAATAACTCTCACTACCCAGATATACCACCCATGAATTCTATTCACTCCTTCCTGAGCCTTCTTCCCTTAATCCGCTCCCAACTCAATATTTTAGAACATTCCAGTCCCTTAACCTTGTGATACGCTTACCCCTTATTAAGCTTGGACTGTCCCCACCTACCCTTCTTGACAAACAAGAGATATATCCCAAAATCTCAGCCATGTTACCAACTAAACCATACATCCCCGTAAGCAGGCCAATCACTCTCCCTGAAGATCCAAATTCAGTAACCCTGACCTCTAACCCTTAGCCATGTCAAGAAGCTATCAGTAAGACTCCCAGTCAACAACCATACTCAACAACCCAATAAAACATGTCAAAAAACCACAAGTAATAGGCCATATACAATTATGCCAGATCTATCAAGTAACCCTAACCACCCAAGGATCCTTAGGACTTTGTCTATGGTGTTCAGCATGCCATCTCGATATACACAAGAAATCACCTTAGCACCTAACACGCAAATCCGTCCAATCATGGACTAACTGGTAGGACTAATATCACAACAGATAATCAGGATTCACTCATGGAATCAACACTTATGATACCACTAAACCTGTAGCAGGCATGGTACCCGAGATAACCATAATAGAATCTGTAACAGGTGTGATACCCAAGCCAACTAATGAATAAATCTATACCAGGGATGGTACCCGAGCCAACCAATAATTTGTACTATGCATGGTACCCAAGCAAATAGATGAATCATAGATATCACAATAATCACAACTACAATGAATACAAACCACACTTGTGCAACTAACAAGCATTTAAAACGGGTTCATTTCATGAGATTGAAATTAAGATATTATTTAGCATTCATTCCCTTTTTCTCTGAACAAGTATTGTGCAAGTAATACTAGTGAAATAGTTAATATGCACACATAACGTAATTCATTACAAATTATCCATTACCTACCATAAAAACTATGGTTCATCATTCAAGATTTTGATGGCCTGTCCAGAGACAGATCCCTGACTTATTCTATAAAGACCATTAATTCATATACCTCAAATCCTAGACTTATTCAAGAATACACATGCATCCCTAGGAAATTCATCCCCTAGTACCCAGAACCCAGTATTCCATGCTAATCTCTTTCCCCTTAATGTACCAATTCGGGGAATCCACTAAGGCCTAGCAACCCTTACAAATAAATCAGTCCTAGTGTCACATCCTGAATTCTCAGGTCATGTAAGCAACTACAACACCCCTGTAGGCGTACAAATCCCCGTGGCCCAGAATGATTTGTAATGGTCTACTATCTACTAAGCATGCTGAAAAAGTAAAATATGAGTGGAAGCAAGATATAAAGTAAAGAGATGAACAATAGGAATATATATAAATATAGGAAAACTAAACCATCCCACAATATGGTATCACAGTATAAGGGCCGCTACTACATAAACAGAGTACAACGGTCTAAAAGGATATGTACATATGTCTCTGAATAACAAAAGAATATGTAATATAAAAGAGGAGATAAAAGTCAAGCTCCGGTCATTACGAGATCATCCTACATCTTGGATGATCCAAAATCACTCCGCACGAGTCTGCACGAAGCATCGGCAATGGCCCACACTAGGATCTGCACCAGAAAGATGTATAGTGTAGTATGAACACCAATTGTAATGCAACGGGTACCTAGTAGGCATCATAGGCTGACTGAGCGTAAAAAAGATATAAAAGCAGTAAATAGCATAAAGCAAGGAAGGTAGTCACAGAAGCAAACAAATAAGTACACGAAAGCTAGCACAGATACAATACAAGGGGAAAACAATCATACTCTACTAGCTACTAGAAATATTTATCAAAGAACACAAGTGAAGGAAAGAAGAACGCACATGGGGTTCTTGCTATAACAATATATATAAAGAGTGTTTAAGAAATAGGTTGTATACCATTAACCTCAAGTAAAAAGTGAAGGAAGGAAAGTAACTGAACATAGATCTGCTAGCAGTGAATTACACAAGGTAAGGATGATAAAAAAACCCACAAGTAACTATAAAATGAAACAATACTACAATAGAATATAATAAGAACAAATCTACCTATAATCCTAATGGGCGCCCATACACCTAAGGAACACATACAAGTGAAAACTAACCCTCTGGCATCCCATACTACCATAGCGTACATTTAACAAAAAGAAAACAAGGCTGGAACCATATACAAATGAAAGATAGCATACAGTAGTTTGAAAACCATGTGTAACCGTAGTACCGTTAGTACACCCTCTAGCGCCTATAGGCCCATCAGGTAGAATCTATTTAAGGACATACTCGTATACTTCAAAAGCACCATATACCCTTCCTCCAGCACACTCGACACGTAGTCCCTAATACAGATCGGCAAGGTGCATGGATGTTCTCAACCACATACAAAATCTCAAAATAATCATCTAAAGTATATCCGGACCCAAACCAGTAACAAAGATCTTGAAGATAGGTTGATGGAGTCTGTCCGGGTTTAAATTAGTGAAGGAAGTCTCAAAAACCTCATTAAAGGGTGCCCAGAGCATAGATGGGTCTAAAACAGTAGTAAAACAAGTATGATACTCGGGTCGACCGAGTCTAGTATCGCTTCAAATTAGTAGTAAAACATGTCAAGCACTACTGCTCAATCGAGTCTAGTATAAGTGTGAAAATGGTGATAAAATCATCATTTAGTCTCTCTTACTGCAAGAAAATCCATAAAATCAGTTCCAAACCCTTTATAACCATTTTTTTTACCAAAAAACGAGCCTTGGGGCTTGCAAGGTTTAGAAAACTGTATGTAGTAGGCCATAGCCAAAACAATGGTAAAACATGCAGAAAATCTCTTTTTATGCATGATAATGGTATGCCCAAACACACAACAGCAGCCCAACGGCTCACAATCAACCTATCAGCCTTGCACAGGCTCCACTTGCTCTATAGCATGAATAACCAGCTCTATAATTGAAATTTCGATGTTTGAGACTTACACACATTCCCAAATAACCCACCTTCTATGGTCTAGAATCAAATACAAGGCCACACAGGACCACAAGGTTAATACTAACAACTACAACAAATACTACAATGATACTAGTGAAATAAGACAGATATAAATAAAGCGGACAAGGTGTGGGGATCCAAGCTAATAAAACCCAACCCAAGGATGCTAACTATCATAATTATAGCCAATATATGCAAAGTCTAATATAGAGAAGACCGTAACTTACTTGTCATCCGATGACAAGCTACTAGAACGACAATGTCCAAGACCAAACTACTCCGAGAATCTATGAACAACAGTCAAACTATCAAAAAGGTAATATATGCATTAAAACAAGACTAACGATACTCATATTGCTAAAAGTATAAGCATAGTCGAAATTTGGGTCACAAGCATGCCTGTGGGCCTCATAATCCGAAGCTGGAAATGAAAGAGCGCACAAAGATCACCACACTCCAATGAGTGCATACTCTAAATTTAAGGGGAAAAGAGCAAGAGGAAGGGCTCAAAAACAACACTTGAACTACAAGAATAAACAAGAGCAATCAAAGGAGAATTTAACGGAATTAACAAAGAACTTACCAAATTGGGGACAAGAAAATGATCATAGAACCGAGAATTATCACCCTAACTCTTCGAAATGATGCTATACTAAGAAAAAGGGTGCTCGAGCTCTATATCAATGGAGGAATATAGTTTTGGAGTGATTAAAACAAAGAGGGGACTATTTATGCTACAAGGGGTCCTTCTTCGTGATCGCGAAGGGACCCCATGCAGTCACAAGGACCATGCTATCTAGACCATCACAATCTTGAGGACTAGCCATGTAGTCGCAAAGAACATTTAGAGAGGGAATAATCATAGTCGCGAGGAGGGATCTCGCCATCGCATAGAGCAAAGGAGCTGGGTCCACTGGCCCTTCATCGCGATCGTGTGAAAGGACCCTCATGGTTGCAATGAACAATGAGGCAGACCATCAGGACCGTGATAGCTTCACTCGCGGTCACGATTAAGGCCTGTGGCCTGCAACAGCAACAACAACCAACACATAACATAAGGGGAAAAAGTCTATAGATGGGCCCACAAGACTCATCCGGGACCCCACGCACGCAAATGAACTATGCTACCACACCATAAATGGCATTTCAGACCCAACATAATCAATGAAATTCCCAACGGAGGTTGATTTAATAAAAAGTGGGCTCCATACCCAAACCAACCTTTAGGCTAACCATTTACAAAATTGAACCTAAAGGCCAAAAAAGAGTGCAGAATCCTCGGGTCCCAAATGATAGGTCTCTCTAGCGCAAAGTAAACATTCCAGAGCTAATAACGCTAATGGAATTTCCATCAGAGACTGTCTTCTTGGAATGTTGACCAATGTCAAACTTCCAAGTCCAACAGGCTAGAAAACAAAAAAACCAACACAAAACCAAACTGAAAGCTCCCAGGCCCCGACCTATGGTCTATCTAGACAAAAATCTATGCTCCAGAGCTAACAGAACTATCGAAATTTGATTCCAAGCACGTTAACCAAAGTTAACAATATTCTAAATTTAAGCTCTAAAATAGGGAAACGACTATAAAGACCAAACAAACGGCTAGGGAACCAACAGACCAATCCCAGCAAGCCATAAATGACTTGGGGCCACTACAGGAATACTCTAACAGTACAAAGAAAGCAAAAATATAGGAATGATCGGAAGGGTCATTATACCAAGTTTTGAGAACCCACCCATAATCTAATTATTTGAGGGTTAACAATCATAATGTAAACATAACAAATCAAGTACATGGTCTACATTATTCCTAATAGAAAATTTCCACCCCCATCATCAAGGTTAACACATTTTATCCATCCAAACATCAAGCCCGAGAGCCTAAGCATACAATCTCCTATCAATCTACATTTGTCATGCTTTTCAATATGTGCCTAATCTAGTCAATTAAACCTAGCCTACCTAGATGCTAAGTAGCTTCTATTAAAGTTTGAACACAAACTTTGGCTTTGTGGAGGCAAATCCTGATGAGAAATAAGCATGGAATTTGTGGTTTTACCCCATCTGAGTGGAACTCCCTCCTCTCTATTGCTTCTAAGCGATGAGGCACCCTAGGAGGGTGATGATGATCAAGTAACACTCTTCATATGGAGGTGAGTGCGATCATCAGAGAAAAACAAAATTTATATTCCCGACGTGTGTCAGAGTCAATCCCACAGAGAATGGTAGAGTTGCCTATAAGATTGTCGTATATCAATCACTAATAGAGTAATTGTTCAAATAACATAAAAAGTAAAAATGAAGGAAAATCATGGAATTTGGAATCTATCACAATCATAATTCGAGCAAAATAATAAAATAAACAAGGATTTATGTCAAGAAAGAGGACGACTAGGGGTATGTTTCTGATTGGACTTAAACATGAGTTAAGGTACTTGCTTATTTATGCAAATTCTTAATAAATGATACGGGTAGCATCGGTTTTTGTCATGAATGTTAATCTTTCAATCTCACAAACATTTTTCCAATGGTCTCTATTCAAGCACCATGGTTTCAACACAAACCAACAACTTTAGGCTTGGGGAAGTCACTCTATTTCTAGCTTAGACTCTTAAATGAGTGTTTTCCAACTATTGAACTATTTCTAGCCTCAATCTAGATAGAAATCCCAAGTACCCACTATTGAATTTTCATCCAAAATTATAAACCTCTTTCTCAAGCAAGAACACAATCAAGTAATTTTAATCATTCTTTGCAACCATTAAATTTAAAATTAAAATACGGAGAATTCAATATACACATATCAATTTAGCAATTATAAATACAATTAAGCAGGTCCCATATCTAATATCAAATACCCATCATACATATACCCCTAGACAAGGAAACTAGCCACTCATGCTAAGGAAATAAGAAATTATTCCAGTTGGGTAATTCAAATTTCCATTTATTTTAAGCTAATATCCAATATCCAAGATCAATTTTGCATAATTAATGGTGGATTCAAAAGGTTGTAGAAGAGAAATAGCAAGTCCTCTCTATCTTTATTGGGAACCTCTCTCAATGGAATACTCTTCAAAAAACCATTCAGAACTCTAAAAACTATCGAATACAATTCCCAAATTGGGTTTTATAAGGTTCCCAAATTGTCATATAAAAGTTGATAAAAATACACTTCGAGAGACATGCGACGTGAAGTGCGATTGCATAAGTTACTATGAGCATCGCATGCACTACTAGAAATTGAGCCTATAGCAATTTTTTTTAATTCAATGGTTCAATAATTGTTGCTATAGATAGTCTATGGCAACAGTTACGACCATTACACAAGCGTATAGAACCTATGTGAATGTTTTTACAGCACAACCATTGCATTTGCACCAAAGTTATTGCAATAGTTATACATGTTGCAATGGTTGTTCTAACCATTACAAAAGATATAGTTATGGCAACAGTTCATTAAAAATAATATCTATTGGGTCGGTTCAATTCCCTCCTTATTTTCCCTCTTCTGATTTTGATGAACCCTAAGCATTTAAGTTATTCTTTTTTAATAATGCTCCAAAAAACATAGAAGCCCCTGTGGAGGCCTTACTTAATTCTCTAGTAGTGTGGAGATTGCCGATCTGAAGTCCACTAAGATTGAAACAATGCTACCAAAAATAATGACCATAACTTTCAAGCACATTTTGTTGGAGGGCTGGATGTAATGACCCTTCCGGTCATTTCCACGTTTAAGTTTGAAGTCAAGCAAATCGACAAAAGATATCGTAAGACCTTTAACAATTTCCTGAACTTTGGGTCAAATGTCTCGGGGCTTTTCTCCCAATATATAAAGAGTTAGAAGTCCCCCGAAATACCAAATCGAAGGTCTACGAGTCTAGTTTCCAACGCATAAAACCGCGCGTCCAAATAATCTCGGAGCAAAGAGTTATGACTGTTTTACCGCGGACTGTCTGGCAGAAAACGGGTTGCGAACCGGGTCGCGAATCGGATCGGGTTTAACCTGATTTAAGCTTTAATTTTACGTTTTAAAATGCCATTTCAGTTTCGAAACAGTGATAAAATATAAGGGAGGATCCCGAGAGAATTCTTGAATATCGAAATCGTGCGTAGGCAAATTACGAGCCTAAACTTAAGAACTTCATTAGCATCGTACGTGTATTTGAAATAATTATTTAAAAGTTGAATTTGGTAAAAACTATATTAGTATTGCCTTTTCAAAATATTTTAATGGTTTAAGTATTTATTTTATAAAGTTTTTATACTCCGTAATATTTTAACGGAGATAGTAAATTTAGATATGTTGAAATTTATTATTATAATATAGTAGGTTTTATTGGAAATGATTTTCTAATGATTATGGTATATTCAAAAATTATATTTATTATACCACGAATTTACGCAATACCCGAGCATTTACATAATAGGAGAGAAATTAATTAGTGTTGGTACCACCACTTCCACGTGGAAGTGGTGGAGACATGTAACAAGTAAGGTGCTTCCACTAATCATCCCATTAGAGTGCCACCACCAGCTTAGTGATGAATTAGCATGGTATATGTACTTTACCATCCATTATATGCTGATGAACTTTAGCATTTTCTCACTTTGCTCACTTGAAAAGATCCTTGCTCCTTCTTAAATTCTCATTCACGTGAGTGGTTTTATTTGGGAGAAAAATATATTTGATAAAGTAAATCAATTATCTACGTCAAGTTATTCCGTCTCGAATCCGATTCCGATTCCGATTCCGATTTAGTTTTGGATTTTCTCGGAGTGGTTCGAGCTTGGACATCGTTGTTCCAGCAGCTTGTCGTCGGACGACAGGTAGGTTACGGTTTAATTTCCCTAGACTCCGTATATATAAAATAAAA
>QJPP01007408.1:0-172345 GCA_003996215.1 Jaltomata sinuosa
GCAAGATGATCAGCTAACGCTTGTCCTTTGACCGCCTTTTGAGTAATATAAACAATGTCGAACTCACTTAGCAAAATTTGCCACTTCGCTAGCTTTCCGGTGGGCATGGGCTTCTGAAAGATGTACTTGAGCGGATCCATCCTTGAGATGAGAAAAGTGGTATATGCACACAAGTAATGCCTCAACTTTTGTGCAACCCAAGTTAAGGCACAACAAGTGCGTTCCAACAAAGTATATCGGGCTTCATAGGGCGTGAACTTCTTGCTCAAGTAGTATATAGCCTGCTCCTTCTTTCCAGTTTCATCATGTTGTCCCAATACGCATCCAAATGCATTGTCAGATACAGATAAATATAGCAGCAATGGTCTTCCAGGTTCTGGGGGCACCAAGACAGGCGGACTGGACAGATACTCTTTGATTCTATCAAAAGCTTGTTGGCAATCTTCCGTCCATTTGGTAGCAGCATCTTTTCTCAATAGTTTGAATATCGGTTCACAAATCACAGTAGATTGTGCAATAAATCGACTAATGTAATTGAGCCTACCAAGGAAACTCATCACATCCTTCCGACTTTTAGGAGGAGGCAAGTCTTGAATAGCCTTTATTTTTGAAGGATCTAATTCTATGCCTTTCCTACTCACAATGAAACCTAGCAACTTCCCGGCAGGGACACCGAATGCACATTTAGCAGGATTTAGTTTCAGATTGTATCTTCTCAATCTGTCAAAGAACTTCTTCAAATCTGTCCAATGGTCCGAGCTCTTCCGTGACTTGATAATGACATCATCCACATAGACTTCAATCTCTTTATGGATCATGTCATGGAAAATGGTAGTCATAGCTCTCATGTATGTAGCTCCCGCATTCTTGAGTCCAAAAGGCATTACCCGATAACAATATATTCCCCAAGGCGTGATGAATGCTGTTTTCTCAGCGTCTTCCTCGTCCATCAAGATCTGGTGGTAGCCTGCGAAGCAATCAACAAATGACTGCAACTCGTGCTTTGCACAATTATCGATAAGAATGTGAATGTTTGGGAGAGGGAAATCATCCTTCGGGCTAGCCTTGTTGAGATCCCGATAATCCACACATAATCTGATTTTCCCGTCTTTCTTTGGCACCGGTACTATGTTGGCTAACCAAGTGGGATATTTTGTGACTCGAATGACATTGGCGTCAAATTGCTTGGAGACTTCTTCCTTAACTTTCAAACTCAAATCAGGCTTGATCTTTCTTGGCTTTTGCTTTACCGGAGGACAAGATGGATCAATTGGCAACCTATTTGAAACAATGTCTGTACTCAGACCCGGCATATCATCATATGACCATGCGAACACGTCTATGTATTGTCTCAAAAGATCAATCAATTCTTTCCTTTGGGATGGAGTCAAATGGACGCTGATTCTTGTTTCCCTCACCAATTCTGAATCTCCCAAGTTTATCGTCTCAGTTTCATCCAGATTTGGCTTTGCCTTATTCTCAAAGTGTTCCAATTCTTCAGTCAACTCTTCAGGCTGCATATCCTCTTCATATTCTTCAAAGTCTTGTTCGCTATTTGGAATTTGTTCGCTTGTTTCATTACATGTCACATTTAGAGTATTGGCAGATTTGTTAGTTTGCTTGCTGAAAAAGAGAAAGGACAAATTAATTAATGAGACAAGGTTGAAAATATTTTAAGAAATAGAAAAACCATAGTTTGTATTTGGCATTTAAGCTTTCAAAAAGGGAGGCAAAACATATTAAGTTTATAAACACGATTCAGGCCTCAATTTTGAATCGTGTGGTTCATTAATATTAATACAATCATCTACCAAGACTCCCGGAGAATCGGGGATGGGGTACAAGTCCAATTGTTCAAAGCAGCTCCAGGTTCAGCATCCCAGATGGTTGGGGTCTCGGTGCAATCCTCCAGAATCACATTGCATTCAGCTTCTTCCTTAGTAATGAACAGGTTTTGGAGTCCTTCCACGAGGTCGTCTTCAACAGCTTCCTCGGATACCTGAGCAACAATCGCCTTGGAAAATGACTGATCCAAGAGTGGGATAGGCTTTGGCAAGGGAATGTCACCTTTTCTTTTAAGACTAGCCGATGAGACTTCATTAAGAGCAGGCACGTATCCAAGACCAAAAGTATCCTTCTGACCACGCAGGTGAATTGGCTCCACTATTCCATCTAAGTTCACTCCAAGACCTCGACCAGGCATAAAACCATTCTTCAACATTTCCCAAGCCACCATAATAAGCGCACGTGGCAACTCTACCCTTCTAACTTGAGTAGTACACATAATTTCTGTAACATGAAAAGCAGATCCATCTAGCTTTTCCATGCGCTCAATAACAGGAACTGAGTTTTCGTGGTAGATCGAACTATTGCACTCTCCATGAATCACAACTTCATGATAATCCCAAATAAATTTCAAAGTCTGATGCAGGGTAGAAGGAACTGCACCAGCCATATGAATCCATGGCCTTCCCAGTAACAAATTATAGCTAGCAGATATGTCCAACACTTGGAATTCCACCGTGAACTCCACAGGTCCAATTTGTAGCGCCAAGTCAATTTCTCCCATGACTCCTCTTTGGGTCCCATCAAAGCCTCTAACCCTCACATGACTTTCACGAACTTTTCCAATGTCAATTCCCAAGGCCCGAAGGGTAGTGAAAGGACAAATGTTAACAGCTGATCCATTATCAATCAAAACTTTAGAAACAAACTTATCTCTGCACTTGACGGTAATGTTCAATGCTCTATTATGCCCCAAGCCTTCAGGAGGCAACTCATCTTCATGAAAGGAGACTTTGTTAGCTTCCAGAACTTGCCCCACCATAGCTGAAAATTTCTCGCTAGTGGTCTCAGCTGATACATAAGCTTCATTTAGTACTTTCACCAAAGCACTCCTATGAGTTGCAGAATTCAATAACAAAGATAATAAAGAGATTTGTGCGGGAGTTTTCTTCAGCTGCTCTACCACAGAATACTCCTTAGTCGGCATTTTCCTCCAAAACCCTTCTACTTCAGCTTCTGTCACAACCCTCTTTTGGTTGTTTGGTGCTCCTCGTATAACTTCTTCAGGAATATAACAACGTCCAGATCTTGTCATGCCAGCAGCAGCAGTTTCTACCACCATCTTTCCTTTTCCTTTGTCCCTTGCACCAATCGGATAATCCCAAGGAACTGCTTTGGTGTCAAAAGAAGGCGCTTGAGCAACTAAGGCTATGATCTTGGGCTTGGGAGTGAGAACTTCTACCTCAACGGGTGCTCGCACCTCAACTGTGATTATGGGAGCAATGAAGGCTGATGTTGCGACTTTCCCTTCATCTTTGACTGGTACAATAGTCCCTTCCAAATTGCATTCTTCATCAATGGTAATCATGTTCACATTGACATTGCCGTGATTTGGCAGAGGATTGTTGGTCACATTAGGGGGAGCTCCCTTGAGCTGAATAACTCCTTCTTTGATCAACGCTTCAATCTTGTCTTTGAGAGTAAGGCAATTCTCAGTGTCATGGCCAGCAACTCCAGAGTGGTAGGCACAATGTTTAGTCTCATCATACCATCCAGGGAGGGGGTTGGGAATTCTTCCTTGGATTGGTTGGAGAACTCCTGCAGCTCTCAACCTTTCATATAGTTGGGATAAGGGTTCGGCTAGAGGAGTATAAGTTTTAACTGGCCTTCTTTCATAGTTTGGGCGTGGTCTGGGTGCATTTGGAGGACGAATTTGTTGTTGGTAGTGGGGTTGAGGTGGATAGGTAGGCTGGTATTGTGGTGGATTTTGATAGGCAGGTGCTCGAGGTGGACAATATGCTGGTTGGGTGGTGTAAACTGGATATGAAGCAGGTGGAGGTTGGTAATAAGGATGAGGAATTTAGGTGTATTGGCTATAAGGTAGAGGATGGGGTAATGGGTTTTGATATGTTAGCATCTGGTCTGGCCTACGCTCCTGGATGGTCATGACAGAAGACACTCCATCTTTCTTCTTCTTGTTCACTCCCCCAATTAAATCCGACTGAATTGCCTTACTCGTTGCTTGTAATGCTGCCAAATTAGTGATCCTTCCAGTTTTAATACCTTCTTCAACAAATTCTCCTATCCTTACAACTTCAGAAAACTTCTGTCCCACCACACTTATCAACTTGTCATAATATGTTGCATCTTGTTGAGATTGTACAAAGACAGAAGTCATCTCACTTTCTGCCATCGGAGGTTGAACTTTTGCGGCTTCTGCTCTCCAACGCATGGCGTACTCTCTGAAAGTTTCTGTCGACCTCTTATCTAACTTTGATAAATAGAACCTATCTGGGATGACCTCAGTATTAAACTTGAACCTGTCCATGAATTCCTGCGCCAAAGCACTCCAACTTCGCCATTTCTGTGGATTTTGGCTTGTGTACCAATCAAGGGCTTCTCCTGTCAAACTCCTTATAAACAGCTTCATCCTAATGGCTTCATCTTTACCTACTCCAACTAGCTTGTCACAGTACGACCTCAAATGAGCTCTAGGGTTTCCTTTTCCATCAAATATATCAAATTTTGGCACCTTATACCCTGCGGGCAACTCCACATCAGGATGAACACATAAATCCTCATACTCAAGCCCTTCACATCCCCTGTGGACTTGGATGCTTTTGAATGCTTCTTTCAGACTGCGGATCTCCTTTGCTACATTCTCATCTACTTTAGACCTTGCTTCCCTCTCCATCTCCTCATATGGATCAACTTCTATCATGGTTGGCATTGGGGTAGGGAAAGGTTGAGCTCCCGCTACATATACCTGTGGCACATATTGCGTGTTAGGAATTGCAGTGTGTGCCGCCGGTATGTGTTGGGTCGCTTGATAGTTTTGGACAAGTGGGGAGGTTTGGGTAAATGGAGCTTGGATAGGTAGGGTAGTTTGGGTAAGTGGAGTTTGGGTAGGTGGGGTAGTTTGGGTAAGTGGAGTTTGAGGAACATACGGATTAGTGAAGGGTAATGGATTGGTTTGTTGCGAGTTGGCTTGTTGTGGGTTAGGAGGCGGATTGGTAGCAGTTAGGTTGGTTTTGTTAACAGGTGGAAAAGTAGGTGGAATAGCGGCGTTTGTTCCATATTCGGGAAGTGGTGTGTTCAGGCTAATAGAGAGTTTGGTAAGGTTTCGAAGTCGATCAATTTCGCTTTGCATATCAGCCATTTGTAGCATCATATGGGCGATGTGTTCATCCTGAAGGGTTGCGTTTCTCCCCTCCGAAGTCTCAGGATCATCTCTAAGAACGGTGATAAGCCCTAAGCCAGTCTGGTCAGATGCACTTGAATCAGTCATGTTGGTGGATGCTCGTGCTTTGGATCTCGTAAAGTATGGGTGATCCGCCAGTTCGTAGTCAACGTAAATCAACCTTTTTGGGGGAAATAATTAAAGCAAAATAAAAAACCTTCAAAAGAAAAGAAAATATCAGTATAAAGCAGTAATTATTGCTTAAGGATAATAATAGCAATTACGCAAATAATGTTGAAACATACATACATATCACATAGCAACAAATCACATAGTAAAGGAAAATTTGATAATTAAAACGCGTTCTAATATGCACGGGGCCTCTTTTATGCCAGAGGTGGGCTTAAGCGCCAAATATTTGAGATTATGATAAATTGATCCAAGCTTTAATTAATAACAATACTTGAGTTTGGATTTAGATAATAAAATAACAAACATCTTCATAGAAATAGTGCAAATTAACCATTACATCAAGTCTAGATGAAATGAAAACAACATAAAGGGGATACAAGATAACAAAGGGGAATCCTAGTTACTAAATCAAGTCTTCATGATCCTCCAAGGTACTGCTCCAAAGATCCAGGGATGACTTGTGCCAGCATTTCAGGTGTGACAACGAGATTTTCATACAACAGATTACGTGCCCACTCAGCTTCCGTCGAATCCTCGAACCCAAACGCTTGTCCTTGAGGGCTAGAGTTCACGTCATAGTTTGCCACTAACCAAGCGTAATACTCCGGAGTGCAGTGTGCTTGTCCATTAGGCACCTCAATCGTCATCAAATTTCCCCATTGTTGAAGCAACTCTCTTGCTCTAGGAATCTCATAGAGCGGCTCGAAATCAACCTCGGATCTACCCATGTTTGAACAAAGTGGAATGACTTGACACTGTCCAAATTGTCGAAGAACTCGAATAGGAGCATATGGTTGAAGACCTTTCAAACCGATGAGCTCAATGTAATATTGCTCACGCCCCCTAATGACAGCAACTCGAGGTAATAACCATGAATACCTCCATTGGATTTGACCGCCAGTGAGCGTGCTCATATATGCGTACCAATCCTCAGTACCAACAGGAGATATAAATAGTATCATCCTTTGTTGATGAGAGTCTATCCTGTTAGGTCTGCTCAAGAGTGCGTCAATCCTATCAGGACGTCTATAAAAATGTTCAACAGCCCAAGTTTGGAGAAGGATATTACAACCCTCGAAGAACCTCCTTCCTCTATAACACTTGGATAGCGCCCTTAGCATCTCCGCAACAATCATCGGAACCAGTGTAACTTCAGAATTATCGATCCCTTGAAAGAGTGCTCGGACTATAGAACTAATGCAAGTGCCAATTTTTCCATTTTCCAAGGGGAAAACTAGAGTACCTAGCAAAGCAATGGCAAAAGCAATAGGGCGTTTCTTTCTCCATTTTTCGGCGGAGCAAGAAAATTCCTTATGGAAAACTTCATGACCATCCTTGCGGCCAAATCTTTCAAACAAATAATCCAGAGAAATCCATTCCCGATCCAAACATGCAAGCTTAAGGTTGTTTCTGAGCCCGAGATATTTAAGAAATTTCTTTCCGGACTGCTTGTGGGGTAGAATCATACCCCTCCCCTGGTACTTCAAATCAGTAAAGCCACCAATTTCTTCAATTGTAGGAGTCAACTCAAAATCATTGAACCTAAACACAACTCTTTCGGGATCCCAAAACTTGATCAATGCCTTGATCACGTGTCTGTCTGGAGGGATGTAAATCAATGAAGTCAAGAAACCCAAGCATCTCCTAATTTCATACCCATGTTCCATCTTGATGTTCTCCCACCATTTTCTTAGCTTGTGAGGCACAACGACAACCATTTGAATGTTAGCAAAAGCTGGCACATTTTCCATTCTAGCAACCTATAATAAAACACAACATAAGTAAATGCATTTCCAAACTCAAATTTAGTTAAATTTTCACTTGGATCACTTTATCATTATCACATTGCACATAATATGAGGGGTCGTCATTGGGTCGTAAACCCGTTTGACATAAAGGCTTTCTCTAAATTTGTGGAATGACCCCGAGAGTCAAACCACCTAAGGCTTATGCATGCATGACCTAAATCAAGGGTGGTAGAGCTCTATCTTAAGTTTTCTAAGATTTGGGTAGACTCGGACTTGAGATTTTCCTATGTGAGAAGGTACGTGGTCACACGGTAGTAAAACTATCCGCTCACCCCACGCATGCACCAACTCTCTAAATATAAGGTGTTTGAAAGAATTTTGGAGAAGTGAAAGGACACAACTCGCGTGTACAATGTGTGTGAAAGTGTCAAGTTTCCAAAAGTGGAGGAAATATGAACGGAATGACAGTTTAAATAAAGCGGTAACACGTAAGGCAATTTAGATAAAATAATAGCAAATAAACAATTTATATCACATAAAATAAATAAAACTTCAAGCAATTAAAGTAAAACAAACAAATACAAAGTGCTTTAATTATTAACCTAAGTTTATTATGGTTTAGAACCTAAAATCCCCAGTGAAGTCGCCAAGCTGTTATACCCCATTTTAACCGAGGTCGAAACGGTGTACAACGTATTGAAAACTTCTAAATTAATTAAAGGAAGTCGCCACCTAATTAGTCTTACGGTGAATTAGGACACCTATAATTAACTATGTGATTAAAGCAAATAAAGACTTCATTTTTAAGGTCTACTAAACTTAAGATTCTAAGTAAGGATTCTAACTATTCTAAAGAGAAGGTATTAAGCATTCTTTAAAATCCGCGAAATTACGGTTAACCGGCCAAACTTAGGTTAATCTAATTAAAATCAACAAATTAAAATAATCAAATTTTAGACTCAAAGAAATCTTGAAAGATGTTGGCACTTCAAAGTTTTTCAAAAATTATATATCTACTTAATTCTTATGAGGAAAAGGTTTAGTCATTTTAACCAAATTTTGCCACAACTAATTAACTAACTTGACATAATTTTAAAATAAATAAATAACGAGTAAATTATCTAAAGTACTTCCTATTTTTGAGAAAATATACATATAACACCTTAAATGTGATAAGAAGAAATAACTTGCGAAAATAAAAAAATGCAAGAAAATTAAGTAAATGATTTAATAGTGATGAAGGCAAAAAAATGTGTAGATAATAATTTTATTTATACTTAGAAAAATGCGTCGAATCAAAATAACTAAAGATTAAGTATCAATTAAGGTGACCAAAAATATTTAAAGGATATGCGATTTAACTAATATAATTGTAAAAAAAATAAACTACTAAGCAAAATTTTCCTTTTAAAAATATAGGCCTACACTTGATAAAATAGAGACTTGAAAGATACTTTTAAATCTTATTAAAAATGTTTCTTAAAGCAAATAAAAGAGAATTCCAATAACGAAAATATTAATTTTGCTTTTTGTGAAAATGCATTTTAATCCATTCGAAAGTTATTTTTGCCCTTCAAAAATCTACACTTTAAAGTACCAAGAAGAACTACACTTTTTCAACAAAATGTGCAATTTTGAGTTCTACAAAAGGGTATATTTCTACCTTAGAATTACATCTTTTTGAGACCAAAAATCTGCACTTTTTTAACTTGTTTAAAACTACATTTTTTTGCTCTAAAAAATCTGCACTTTTACACCCAAGAAATCTTTGTTTTAAGCCTTTAAAACAACTATAATTTACCTATAAAAAAACTGCATTTTTTAACCTTTGTAAAACTGTTTTTTAGCAAAAAAAATCTGCACGTTTGAACTCATTTAAAGCTGCATTTTTTACACTAAGATAAACTTCGTTTTAAGTCTTTAAAAGAGTTGCGTTTCGCCTTTGAAAATCTCTTAAAAAGCTGCAATTTTTGTCCGAAAAATCTGCATTTTAAAGAGCCGTATTTAAACCTTAAAAAAATGAAATGGTGCTACTCGGAAGGTACTTAACTTTGACAAAAAGATCCTTTTTAATACTTAAACCTTAATAGTAAGTTAATTTTGCAACCTAAGAAATGCAACAAGCCTAAATATAAGATGTTATTCTAGGCGTTCCCAAGTCAAGTAACTATGTTCAATTTACCACCTTAAAAGGACGAGGTGCAAATGATTATATCTCACTACTATCCTAGTTGATTTACATAGATTCAAAAAAAAAAAAAAACGAGACAAGTATTAATACAAATATAAAATAATAATATGTGGAAAACATTAGCCAAAAGATAACAACGTATATATGTGTATATGCAAGAATGATAAGTTCTAATGTAAAAAGGAGAGCAATGGACTCTTTTTTTTTCAGAATGGGCAGCCCGCTAGAGATGAGTATATGGTGTAGCAGCGCAACTCTGATTTGGACAGAGATGGAGTCGTATTTCAACTCCCTAGGCGCTCCCGAATGTACATGTGAAATAAAGAAAGGAGAAAGATTAGAATATATCAAATAACAAGTCTACACAAGAAAGCAATATAAGAAAAGAATATACATTGATTGAAGATACATTCGAAACAAGAACAATGCTCATCCTCAAGCAAACTTGGCTAGACTAGATTTCAACACAAGAAAATTCCACTCTACGATGGGATACTAACATATTCAAACCAAGCCTAGATTTTGAAAACATGACTCCAGATGGTAGTTAACACATATTTCGAACAAGAGCCTTATTCAAAACTAAAAATATATCACATAACTTATGTAAACATTGGCCCATTTTTTTCATTTTTAAAGTCCTTTAAAGACAAGCAAACAGGAAGCATGTTTTTGGACTCATTCAAATTTAAATATAAACTTCTTAGCATATACTTGAACAAAAGGGGAACTAGAGACAAACCCAATAGCTTACTATTCCCTAATTCCATTAAACTTTCAAATTCTAGAATCTCATTATTTTAGTCTAAGAAAGGGACAGATTTCACCCCATTCAATTTAACATTATGCTCATTGCATTTTACATAGCAATTTGGTTGGAAAATCACAGCCCAAAACAGTCCTTTAGGACATTGAACGTACACAAACAAAATCTACATAAGTCACATTTTGAGGAATTAGATCAATAATCCTTCTTATGATTATAAGATTATCAACTTAATGATATTTATATGGCAAAAACAGATCCTTTAAAGAATGAAAAAAAAAACAGAACTTTAATGAGAGACTAACACCCACACATTATACACTTAGTTCTAATCAAATTACAAATGGAACAAAAGATGGGATATGTACTGACCTTGTGTGGAGCAGCGGACTGGAACGTTCTTGACCACGATCTACACTCGAAACTCGACTAAATCGAACTTAAGAAATGCACAAGAACTCGAGAACAAACAAGAGATCCAAGGACCAGTTGTTCATGAAAAGAGAGAAATTTTATGATTTGTGTTTTAGCTGTCAAAACTATTGCCTCAAATGCTCTCCAACCCTTGGTATTTATAGGAGCGAAGCTAGGGTTCATGGGGAGATTTTTGGGCGGGATTTTGAGGGGGCAAATTTGAACGTTTGAAACTCAAACGTTGGGGGGCTTACCTCTATTCATCCTCCACGTGATTCTGCAAAAAAAACTTGCTCAAAATGGTAGATCTTCGACTGCAACATTAGGATTTGGTGTGTTTTCAAGATAAGAATGGAAGGTCTTCAATAAATAAACCAACGTAGAGAGATGAACTTGCGCGAAATTGGTCAGGCCTTAATCTGACTACGCTAAATGGAGTTCGAATTTTGTCAAAAATGGAGGAAAAATCCAAAGGAACTCCTCTGCCATGGCAGAGAGGAAGAGAGAGGCGATGGGAAAGGGAAAGGAGAGAATAAGGAGCGGCTGATGGTAACTACAATGTTTTTAGGGTTTCGAGGGTATATTAGGTATTTTAGGTAGATTAAGTGGGGGTAAATTAGGTAGTTCAGCATAATAAGGTGTCTAGGGTTTTAGGATGAGTTTGACCAACCAATAAGAGAGCGACACGTGGCGGAGAAGAGGCTAGGCGTGTGGAAAGTGTGGGAAGAGTGTGGGAGGCGTGTGTTTATGACTGTTGGGCGCTTACGTGGCGCTTACGTGGCGTCCACGTGGAAGAGAAGGGTGAAAGAGATGAGCAGCAGATTGGGCTTAATTGTTGGGCTAAAAAGATGAATTTATGGATCAAAGTTTATAAAAAATAGGCTAAATAAAATTCATTCTTCCTTGTATTTCTTTGGGCTTCATAAATCAAGATTAAAGACTCTAAATAACTTATGCATTAATACGTATTCAATTAAATAAATTATTTATGATCAAAAGATAATTATAAAATATTAGGCAAAAATTAATATCGTAAGAATTACGATAACATTTATAAAAGTTAGAAAATCAAAAGAAGTATTTTACTTGATTATTACAACAAATATGACGTCTTTTGCTAAGTTAAAATAACGAGCATGCTGCTAGATTTATAGAATAACAATAATAAAGTAATAAAATAAAGTAATAATAATAACAACAATAATAATAGTAGTAGTAGTAGAACTACATTCATAATTTCACAAAAATAAGGACGATAGCATTATATAGATTTCTAATTATAATAAAAATAACTTATATGCATTCTTAAATTTTCAAAATTATTTGAAGCATAAAGAATTAATCGGGAAGAAAGATGGGACAAAATTGGGTGTCAACAAAGATAACTTCTAAATCGTATTCCTCGGTAATGGCGCTAAAATTTGATATGCCCAAATTACACCTTTTTAATGAGATATAAAGCATTCACTGTCAAATAGAACCCAATTGTGAGTTGGGGTCGAATCTTACCCAGAATATGGAAGAACATTGTCAGTAACAAAATTTTGACTCAATAAATCATTATTTCAAGAGGGGTTTGCATAAAAAGTAAAGGTTGACAAGTGTTTGTGAATTATCAGTAACCAATTATTAATTGATGTTGTATTTAATAATAAAGAAGAAATTAGGATTGTTTTCTCGTGATTTTATAACTTAGTAGGTTTACGCAACTAGTGATCTATCTTGGTGATATGCATGCAAAACTAACAATATGTTATGGTTCAACTGAAGTTTGATCATCCCATTCAGAAGAATTTTACTTGATCTTCGATCGGTCTCACAAGTGTCAAATTATTAAACTTCATTAATTGTCTCAGATTGATTATCTCCGGTCGATCTCAAATCATTAGATGAGGGTTAGTAGCCTCAAATCTATGTTGTTAATCTCTTTTTCTAACCTATTACCTCCTTGGTCTAGCAAGTAAAGATTAATAATGGGTTCTAACGTTGTACATCATTAAAAAGCAGTTCAAGTGAAGAGATTATCAATGCATGCAAAATCACCGTTCAAGAATCACTAATTGTTTAACATATGTTTGTTAATTCATCATGGTTCCCACAATCCTAGTTATGGTGTTTAGCTACTCATGCTTGAACTAATCGCAGAATAATTCATAAGAAATAACTTACTCGTAGTAACCGTTAAAATCCAAGAATAATAGCCAAAACAATCTTCAAGAATCATGAACAATGAAGGACATTGTTTTAATTCTCAAAGCAACAAAAATAATATCACAATGTCGAGTACATGTTTAAATCCGTGCATAAAGTCTAAAAGAAAATCTAAAGAAAATATTTATAGACATAAAATTCTATCCTAATTTGACTAAAAAAACTTGGTTGCGTCAGCTTCATACGAACCAATATTTGTGAAAATAATTTGTTCTTGTGGAGAGTCAACCGTTCTTTTATTTGATCGAACCTGGAATCGCAGGTCTTTTACGGTTGAAATAATGGTTTGTTCTTTGGAAGAACGGTCTGTCTTTAGATTGTTTTCTTGAGACCAAAATAACACCTCCTCTGATCATTGATTAACGAGTGACAGGATCGACCCATTCTTTAGAAGAACGATCCATTCTTTGGATCATTTTTCTGAGCACCAAAATTTCACTTTGCAGGAATCTTGAAAATGACTTAAAGGATGATCTATTTTCAGTAATTACGGGTCGTTAAACGAGCCATTTTCTTTACTTCATATTGCTTTCTCGCTGATCAATTTAACGATCAATAGGACTGGTCGTTTTCTCAAACAACGGGCTGCTAAATGAGCCATTTTTCACACTTCTCTTTGTCAAGCTCCATACTTGGCAGATTTCAGTCAAAACTTCACTTTTAGCTCACGAGCCTTAATTTTCTGAACATAAACACAAAATAACATTATATCTAACAAAAATGTGCCTAACAACTCACAAAATCCTTTGTTTAAAGAGTCGATCATGCTGTGAAATCTCGACACATCACCTGGTAAAAATTAAATTAAAACATAACATGTGCAAGTACGCGCTTATTCAAGTTTTTTTCTTAAAAAAAGAGCAAACAACATAAAACCTACTAATATAGGAGATAATTACTCTCTCAAATACTAGTTTTTAAAATTATATTTTATACCACTAAACTCATCCGAATACATGTATATATCTATGTATTTGAGTTTCATAATTTTATGTATTTGTGTATCTAAGTTTTATAATTTCATGTATATGTGTACCTGAGTTTCATAATTTCATGTATATATTTGTATATCTGAGTTTCATAATTTTATGTATCTGTGCAACTGTGAAAATATTTATCCAATATCAATTTCACCAGCGTATTCAAAATTTATTTTTATGTATTTGTGTATCTGAGTTTCATAATTTCATGTATCTGAATTTTATAATTTTATGTATCTATGTATCTGAGTTTTATATTTCATGTATCTGAAAGCATGCATCTATTATCAATTTCACCAATGTATTCAAAATTAGTTTCATCCAGTGTATCCAATATCAAATACCTAATATATTTAGTATCGAATATAATGTATCTGATATATCTGTGCATAGATACATGTGTATATGATAGATACATGTATATGATTTTTTGGTTCGGTGAAAATGGCATTGGTGATGTGCACCTGGTGATTTGGTTGTGTCGGAGCTTGGGTGGTGAGGAGGAAAAGGGGAAAAGCAGTGGGGGTATGTTTGGTGGTGGGAGCTCACCGAAAAAGGAAAATAGGGGAAAGGGATTGTTTGGTTCATCGGGGTCTGGTGGTTGGAGTTTTCCCGGCTGGTGTTAGTGTTCGCCGGAGTTACGAGTGGAAAGGAGAAAAAAGGGTGGTGGTGGGGTTTTGGGGTGAGCCGTAGATGGCTTGGTCCGACAGTGACGATGGAGAGAAGAGGAAAAGAAGAGGATAGCGATGTATTAGTGGTCTTGGATGGGGGTGGTGGTGGAGCTCCGGCGGAGCTTGCCGGAGAAGAAGGGAGAGAGGAGTTGGTCGTTGTTTTTGAATTCTTTAGGAGAGAGAAAAACTTTTTGAGATTAAAAGGGGGGAGCGAGATTTTTGGACAGGGGAGTGTATTTTGAAACCAAATCTGGTAAGAAAATATTATGTAGTGAGAGATTATGCAATTTTTTTAAAATAGAGAGAGATTTAATAGTTAGGGTAAGGATGTTTCGTTGTTTATGTAGTTTTTCCTGGAAAAAAAAGAGGTCTTAATATTATTTTTTATTTGATTCTTTCAGACTTAAACAACCGAATCCTCATCCTCTTTTAAACCTTTCGTCCTCCTTGATAGTAATGAAGGGCGATATTAAGCGCTTGTTTGCACATGTTGTGTTTTAACTTATTTTTTTAGCAATATAATTAGTAAAGGAGGTATACGAAAAAGGTAAATTTAGGGGGAATCATAGGACCTCACAAGTTTAGATATATAATTGACAATTTCATCATAAATTAGATATATATTTCATCATAAAAAAATACGGAGTTTAATTGCTTTTTACAAATCCCATTATGTTATTTGCATCATGCTTATGTTTGAACAACACGTTAATTCAAGAGAATACTCTATCTATTTTAATTTGTTTGTCTTAGTTATAACTTAGGGGAGATTTGATTTTATGGATTTTTACAAATTTATTTTTAATTTTTTATCCCTTTTATAAGAGATTCTTTTTTTTACATCTAAAATGTTATTTTTACACATAAGAGATCTGAAAATGTTATTCTCTTCTATTCAATTTGTAAGTGGTCATAAGAGATCATTTTCACTTATTTTTTTGAACAAGTCAAAGAATATATTTTTTAGTCATATTTTTTCAAATACTTTCTAAATTTATAATTATTAATTAACACAACTTATAGTATTTTTGTAGTTTTTAATATGTAAATTTTATTTTTTTAAAAATAAAAAAATTATATCTAAATTCACACTAAACATTAATTAATTTGACTTTCAATCCAGCCACATAAACTAAAATAAAGAAAATATTTTTTTGGATTCCATCTGTCTTAAGAAATGCAATATATAAGTGATAAATTCCTTTATTTAATTTGTCTACTTAAACAGTTAAATTTAAATTTGTCATAATCCTAGAGAAAACAGAACACGCCAGAAGAATATTGCAAACTTGCAACTCTTTGGTTTTTTTTTTTTTTTGAGTTGGGAAAGAAGACACGGGGGGATTATAAGGTGGGAAAAAAATCCTCATCAACAAGATTAAAATTAAATTAATTACTAACTAATTAATCAAGCTACTAAAATTTCCCAAATTGCAACTCTACTATCTTCTCAATGGGATATTTTTTTTGTTTTTCTTTTCGAACTAGAACTTAGAGATGAACCCGGTTTAAATAGAAATTTGTTTTGCACGATTTCAGAAAATTTTCAAAAAAAAAAAAAGAATATTTATGACAGAAAAAATTTAAAAGGTCAAAATTTGATTTTACACGGGAAAAGTTATTGTACTCGGATCTAGGGATGAACATGATACGGTATTGAAAACTTCATTTCAATAATTTTGGTATTCAAATTTTAAATTTTTATATCATTACCATAATTAATTCGATGTAGTTCGATATTTTAAAGGTTGATTTTAATATATTGTTGTATGGTAAATTAACTACCATAGTTTGTTTAACTTCAATTTACATATACTCATATAATAGAGAATCATGACTTCAACTTTTCAAGAGATGTCTCAATTATATAATACTAACACCTTACATATGTAGAAATATTCAAAAAAAAGTGAGCAACTCCGTTCATTAATCAATTATACAATAAAGACATTTCAATCAAGATAGAGTAGGCAAAGTTTTAGACTCTCTAAATAATTGATTTTTTACTATGACTATTTTATCTAATTTGCTACTATTATAATACAATTTATGAATTGTATATGTATTATATAATTCAGTACTTTTAAATTTTTTTTATAAATACTATATATATACATATATATATACACACACTAAACACCATATTATCTAAATCACGATAGTAAAATTTTAATATTAATATGATAATTTAGTATCTACTGCGATACCATATCCTTCCATATGACATACCTGATTAGAGGCATATCAAGAATTTTGAGAGAATGGGTGTATTATTACAAAAAGATAAATCTAAGATATAAATGTAACTGGTTTGACGTTTAGGTTCCTATACTGAACCCGATAAGCTTTCTAAAAAATAGGTTCAAAATTAATTCATATATACATAGATATATATATCGAAGGTATTGAATTGGTTGAACCCATTGACTGTACGCTATATCATCTTGTACTACTAGTTTTAATATAAATATTTGATTTGATTATATAAAAATTTTACGGTTATAAGAAAAATTAAGAATTTTCAATGTGACAGATTAGAAAATTTTGAAAGATTAAAGCAAAACAAAAAGGGAAAAATATTAATTAAAACACCAAAAGTTCTACCAGTAACTACTTAGAGAGGTGTTATCCAATTTTAGAAAAGAAAACAAACAAGATCAGTATAAAATTTAAATATTTAACCTCACATAGGGAGGTTTACCCAATCATCATCGCATTGCATGATACTTCGAGCGTGGATTCACACATTAATATTTTAAGTATCTTTTAAAAAAATATAACACTACTATATATGATTTAGGAAGAGAAGTATGGATTCACGTGACCCCAGAAACCTCTAAATACGCCCCTGGATCCTATCACACCTAAAAGTAGAGAGATTAACAAATTGGCAATTTTAATAGTAGACAATTTTAGCTCAACCTACTGCCTAGGAAGCTCAATTAATCAAAGTAAAACCATGAAAAGGGTTACTACTCTACTACGTCCTAATCAACTCTCGGATGCTGAGATTATAGTCTGCAAAAATGTCACGAATCCAATATATTTTGTCCCAAAATTATATTTTATATGAAAATAAAGTATTTTATATTAAATTTTGAATATCCTTAATAGAATAGTTTTTTTAATTCAAAATAATTGATATTTAACAGAATTAACAAGATTTTTAATTTTTCTTTTTTCAAATTTGCGCTTGATATATTTCTTGATTGAGCAACTAAAAAGGTTCCTAATTCGTTTATTGTTTCTAGAAAGGGAAATATGAAATATACTCTCTTTTTAAAATATGAAATATATTACTACTATTTAGAAGAGCAGAGAAGTAGGTAGCTTGTCATCGACATATGTGCATCTCGGTATTACCATTAAATTCAAGGATCGTTTTGTCTAATAAAAACTATTTTTTATGCCACGTGCTTTATTGGCTCCCTCAATATTAATATATTTGTCTGATTTTGACTTGACATACAGATTAAAAAAATTCAACTTTTTTGAATGTTATTGTTTTAAATTGTTGAATTTACTAAAATATTTTTTAATTTTGTGATCCTAAACGTGACATGTGAAAAACTAGAAGTAAATAATTACCAAAAAAGAAAATAAAAATTCTTTTTTAAATAGACCAAACAAAAAAGTAAAACAAATAAATTAAAATGAAAAAAGTACTAGAGAAACGTTGATTAAATTGTGTGCCAACTAATTGTACTTTTTATAATGAAATAAATATTTTTTAATCTTTATTGTAATATTTAATATTATAAAAAGGAATTAACATAAGTATTAGATTATTAAGAAGGAATTTTCAATAACTTATATATTTAGAAATGATGTAAAGACGACTATAAATATCAACAATTAATAATTTAAAATATTTTAAAAATATATTAAAAAAGTAGGGTCAAAGAAAAATTTGATCGAGTCTTCAAGTTTCATCTGTGTCACATCAATTAAGATAGAAGGAGTTAAAGGCATTTCCAATAATTAAATGGGTATCTCCAATAATAATTTATATATTAACAAATTATGTGAAAATTACAATTCACAATAATTAACAACTTAAAATACTTTAACTTTTTTCAAAAACTATGATTAAAGAAATACTTAATTGATGTTCGAAATTCCATCGATATAACATAATTGAGATAAAAAAATAACATATATTGAGCTCGTGCTGACACGAACTCCAATGTCTAGTTCTATATACACACATGAAGTTGAAGTAGGAGTCATGGTACCGCATTGTATAATTTTAAAAAGGAAAAATAACATAATGTGGTAAATATTCTTGCTTAATTACGCTTCATAACAATAGTATAATTTAATTACATTTCGCAATAGAGGGTTTAAAATTATTGATATTTGTATTTGTATGCCGAGTTTTACGTATTTGTATTTATATGCCGAGATTACTCTAACGGATTTATATTTGTATGTTGAGACTATACAACTGGTATAGAAAGTGTTGGTACGGATTGTAATTAGGCAAAGTATTGCTATAAAAGCCTCATTAAGTTCCTATTAGTTATTGTTTATGAAAGTTTCTCTTTTAAAAAATCTATAATTTCAATTTTCAGTTTTTTTCTAAAAAAAACTATGATATTAATTTGATTTGATCAATATTTTTAATTTTAATTTATGCAGTATGACATAAGTCAGTAAGTACAATTGTTTGACTTAGAAAATTATAACTTCGACAATGATAAGAAACTCTTATAAGTTCCTAGAATAGCAATTTCAGGTTTTCATCTGTTGTTAAACAAATGTAGCACACAAATTAGCTAAGTTTAATGATGTTTAAAAAGACAAACCCTAGAGGTAGAGGCAGACAATAATGAGTCATTTGTAGTATATATAATTATATGTAATTAACTTAATTCAATTATTATATTTATTAGTAATAAATGTTAGAAGATTTATAGCATGTTTGGCCAAATTTATTTTTTGTCAAAAGTGTTTATTTTTTTCAAAAGTGTTTATTTTAAAAAGAGAGAAGGCACAAGTACCCCCCTATACTATACTTCAAGTTGCTATGACACACCTAAACTTTATGGGGGTCCTATTACCCCCTTAAACTCATTGATATTGTATTTTTGTGCTCCTTTTTGTTGACGTGGCTGTCAAGTGGCAGAATATTTTTGTACTCCTTTTGTGCTGACTTGGCAGCCATATCAGCACAAAAGGAGTATAAAAATACAAAAAAAATAAGTTAAGGGGGATAATAGGACCCCTGTAAAGTTAAGGTGTGTCATAACAACTTCGATTATAGTCTGGGGAGTACTTGTGCCTTATCTCTTTTTAAAAAATCAAGGTGTTTGGCCCAACTTTTGGGAGAAAATAAGTGCTTCTGGGGAGTAGCAGAAGCTGTTTTTGAGAAGCTAAAAAGAGTAGCTTCTCCCTAAAAGCACTTTTGTTAAAAAATACACTTAAAAACACTTTTAGGAAGCTTGGCCAAACACTAATTGCTGCTCAAAAATATTTTTAAAATTTATTGGCCAAACACAAATTGCTTCTCATCAAAAGTGCTTTTTTAAAAAGTACTTTTGAAATAAGCACTTTTCAAAATAAACTTATTTTAAAAGCTTGGCCAAACAGACTATTAGTGCGAAAAACTTTAATTAGTCTATATTCTATATATACACGAATGAATTGTTTATGTTATTAATGGTTTATTTGGAATTGGTGTAATTTCTAGGTAGTTATTACACAGTATAGTAATTATCATGACCTGTTTGTTTGCCACAATGTAATTACAAGTATACTAGTTGGTTGCACAAGTGTAATTACATACTTATATTAAAATTTTAGGATAAAAGTTATTTATTAAAACTTAAAAATTAAAAATTAAAAATTAATATTTGACAAATAAGGGCATTTATAAATGATATTAAATATATATATATATAGTCTCTTGAAAAATATTAATTAATAAACATATATTTTAAACTAATATTCTAGAACAAATAATTGATATATACTTTTCAAGATAGTATATTTTAATTCAATTAATCATAAAAACTAAAAGTACATGCTTTTTAAGAAAATATGAAATGCATGTTTGACAAATGACAAAAAGAGTAATATTATAAATATAATGTCATAGAATTATTCAAACATTTGACAAAAATATAATATATCAATTCTAACTGAAAAATGAATGACATGCAATGTGAAATAACAAGTCAATACTACTAAAATAAATAAATTGAAACCAAAAATATAACATAAATTCAAAAAAAAAGTTAGCATAATACTCTTTTGTTAAATTTCTATATAATTTAAATAAATATAATTCAAAAGAAAAGAAAAACTTAAGTCTATAACCTCAGTCAACAATGAATTCTACTTTCATTAAATAAATTAGAATAGTAAAACACGTATGCTAAATGAAGAAAAGAATTAAAAATAAATAATGCGAGCTAGGGGTGTGCATTCGATTTTTTAATTTGGTTTTGTATTATTCGATTTTGATTTTTTAGTTTTTGGTTTTGTAAAAGTGCAATCCAATCCAAGCCAAGATAAATTTAGTTCGGTTCATTTTTTCTCTATTCGGTTTGATTTTTTTGGTTCGGCTATTCAATTATGTTAATACTAATTAATAACATAATCAAAGTTATATTTGCATGTTGAAAAAAATAAAAATTATATACAAGGGAAAGTAATAATATTGAATCAATTAAATATACTTTCTAATATAAGTCACAAATAAAATATCAAAACACAATACCTAAAATGTATATCAATAGATGTCCAAACATAAAATATAAACTAGATCATAATTGCATTTTTAATTTTTTATTAGACGATTATTAGGGTTATATATATAATATTCAATTTTTTTGGGTTTTTGGTTTTTATTTTTCTAAATCCGAAACCAAACCAAAAAACCAAAAAAGTAAATTCTTAATCCAAAATCAAACCAAAAAACCAAAAAACCAATCCAAATTAAAATTCAGTTTGATTTGATTTGATTTTTTGATTTAATCCGAATAATGCACACCCCTAATGTGAGAAATTGCATGAAATCTAAAAAGTAAAGGTTGAAAAATGAAAAGTAAGGAAATTAAATATAAATAATGTAAAATAAAAAAAAGGAAGAAGTTAAAAGATAACCTTGTAAGAAATTTACACCTCCCTCTGAGAATTGAAGAGTGTAATTACCACATTTAGATTACATCTAATTACTTGCTAACCAAATAATTACTTGATCAATCAAACATGCCAAACAATGTAATTACTCCAAATTACACCAAATCTAATTTCTAGAGTGGTTTTCGGTTTGCCCTAAGTATTTTGGTAAGCAATTCGCTATTTTTGGTGTTTTTTTGACTCCATTCAGTTGGCTGAAAATTAAATGCAATAATGAATTACAGTTCCTCTTTATATATATACTAGATACAATCGCCCGTGCAAGCACGGGTCCAATATATGCTATTTTTATGTTTTAAGTTATGTCACACAGATGAATTTGAAAAATCAATTTTTTTGTTTGATTTTAAATATTTTAAATTATTAATTATTGTAGTTTATAATATTTTTGACACAATTTTCAGATAATATGTGTTATTTTCTCTGTCCCAATTTATGTAGTGTATTTGGAGAGTCAATCAAATTTTTTATGTACTTTTTAGATATTTTAAGTTGTTAATTATTCTAATTTATAGTATTTTCTATATAATTTACAAATAATATATGTTACTCCCTCTGCTCCAGTTTATGTAGCGTTGATAGAATTTTGAGGATCAACCATATTTTTTTATGTTTTTAAAATATTTTAAATTATTAATTATCGTGATTTATAATGCTTTTTACGGCATTTTCATGTTACTTCCTCTTTCCTAATTTATATGGCACCGATAAATTTTGAGACAATCAAATTTTTTAAATATTTTAAATTGTTAAGTATTATGATTTATAGTACTTATTATACATTTTTCAAACATATAAATTATTAAAAAGACTTTTTTAATTAATGTAATTCTACAAAAGAAGAAGGGTAAAATGGTCAATTTTTCATCTGACCCGAAAAGTAAAAAAAGTATTTTATGATTTTAAATATTTTAAGTTGTTAATTATCATGATTTATAGTACTCTTTACATAATTTCTAAATAACATATGTTGTTTTCTCTGTCCCAGTTTATGTGGCGCTGAAGGAATTGGAGAGTCAACCCAATTTTTTTATATAGTTTTTAGATATTTTAAGTTATTAATTATTGTGATTTATAATACTTTTAACATAATTATAAAATAATATATGTTACTCCATCTCTTCTAATTTATGTGGTGTTGATAGAATTTTAAGAATCAATCAATTTTTTTTATGTCTTTTAAATATTTTAAGTTGTTAGTTATCATGATTTATAGTACTTTTTACGTCATTTGCATGTTACTTCCACTGTTCCAATTTATGTGGCACCGATTAATTTTTAAAAGTCAATTAAATTTATATATATATTTTTAATATTTTAAATTATTAATTATTATGATTTATAGTAGTTATTATAAGTAATTTTTAAATATATAAATTATTCAAAAGACTATTACTATTACTAATACATTATTATTATTATTATTATTATTATTATTTATTAGTTAGTAATAAGGGGGAACGAGAGGGGTATTTTGGTCATTTTTTCGGCTGATCCTAAGCTCTTCTCCCATTCCCTCTTATTTTTTTACGTCATTTGCATGTTACTTCCTCTGTTTCAATTTATGTGGCACTGACAAATTTTAAAAGTCAATTAAATTTATATATATATTTTTAATATTTTAAATTATTAATTATTATGATTAATAGTAGTTATTATAAATTATTAAAAAGACTATATTATTATTATTATTAATACAATATTACTATTATTTTATTATTATTATTATTATTATTTATTAGTTAGTAATAGGAGGGAATGAGAGGGGCATTTTGGTCATTTTCCCGGCTGACCCTAAGCTCCTCTCCCTTTCCCTCTTATTATATAGAGTAAATAGTAGTTTAAACTCAAATATATATATAACATAAGATTCTTTATAGTAAGTCATAATATATTGCAAATTAATTAAGTTTGCAGCTTTTTCATATTTGCAATGAGTAGTCTCTGTTCCACCATCAACATGAGTCATTTTCTCAAGGACTCAAAATTGTGTATGTTTAATCAAGTTCACCTCTCATGCACTAAGAAGTCCCTCTTGTTATGCCAGATTTCTAAGGATCATGAACATCCATCCATAAAATCATGTGATGCAAATTATGTTCCATTGACACCCATAAGTTTCTTGGAGAGAGCAACAAATGTTTTCAGTGAAAGAACTTCAGTTATCTATAGCCCTTCTTCTGCTTCTGTCATGTACACTTGGGAACAGACCCAAATTGTTTTTAGGTCTAAAATACCTTTTTTTAATAGCACAATGACATAGCAATTGATGAATCATTTAATTTAAAAAATGACTTCATCTTATTGGTCCACGTAAATTTCTAGACCCAATCTAACTGCAAAGGCTTAGTGCAACTTTTGTTTCGGTCCTCTTGTAACTTTTATATATACTGACAATGTTAGAATTTTAATATTATTAGTGTAATTTAATGTGCGATAGTAGGTTGTTAACACCATTATTTACAAATAGTCTACCCTCATATGTGAGCATCGGTCTTGTTGTTGTTGCACGTTAATTAGAAAGATAAGAATTACAAGATTTTTGATCATAGAACTTAAACTCGAGATCTCTAGTTGAGGATCGAGGGATCTCAACCATCCTACCTCACTCCATGAGTCATCTATTCATTTTTCTTGTCAGCCTACTTATAGTAACCAAGTTCTCTTTTTTTTGATTTTTGAAGCACTGCACTGAGTGAGAAGCTCTTATATGTTTCTTCAATGACAATGATGATTTTGGAATTGTAACATTAGGCACCACTTTTAGTTCAACCATGGATCCCTTCTTTTTTATTACTCTTTTGGTTTTCAGTTAAACTTTTCTTATCGTATTATACACTACCAACTTAATAATGATAACTACTTAAATGATTCACTTCCTCATTGGAATTCTTTTGATCTGTAGGTGGCAACACTAGCCCCTAATGTACCCGCAATACAAGAGCTACATTTTGCAGTACCAATGGCTGGAGCAGTTCTTTGTACATTAAACACACGTCTCGATTCAACAATGATATCAACACTTCTAATGCATTCAGAAGCAAAGATCATATTTGTGGATCAACAGTTTCTCCAACTTGCTCAAGAAGCACTTTCTCTTATTGCTAGCAAGAATAAGAAAACAAAACAACCTCTTCATGTTGTAATAATCTCAGAAAAATCTAAGAATTCAAGTCGTAACACTTATGATTATGAAAGTCTCCTTCAAAGTGGGGACAAAGATTTTGCTATTAGGTGGCCAATAACTGAATTTGACCCTATTAGCATTAACTATACTTCTGGAACAACATCAAGACCCAAAGGTTGTTTACAGTCATAGAGGTGCATATCTCAATTCTATTTCCACATTTTTGCTTCATGAGATGAGCACACTCCCTATTTATCTTTGGACTGTTCCAACATTTCACTGCAATGATGGTGCCTCATTTGGGGCCTAGCAGCAGTAGGTGGCACTAATGTTTGTCTCAGAAGTGTATCTCCAAAAGAAATATTTGAAAGTATTTCATTGTACAAGGTGACACATATGGGTGGTGCACCTACTATCTTGAACATGATAGTGAATACGCCGTCGTGTGACCAAAAGCCACTCCCACACAAGGTGAAAATTATGACGGGTGGTTCACCACCACCACCACAAATCATTTCAAGAATGGAGGATTTGGGGTTTGAAGTAAATCACTTATATGGACTAACAGAGACACATCGTGCAGGTACAAGATATTAATTTTACATATGATCTCTCAACTTTACAAACTATAACAATGACGCCGAAAAAAACAGTTTTTGTGACTTCACTAGTATAGTTGGTAAAGTTCAGTAACTTTCATGTGACTGAACATTTGGCGACTCCACTATTATCGTGAATAAAGTTTAGTGCTAATGCGTGAAATTAACCCTTCAGGTACATATTGCTTGTGGAAGCCTGAGTGGGATTCTTTGCCTTCAGATGAAAGATTTATACTGAAAGCCAGACAAGGAGTGCATCATCTCTGTGTTGAGGAAGTTGATGTAAGAGATTCTATCACCTTGAAGAAGGTTCATGCGGATGGTGTAACAATGGGAGAAGTCATGTTTAGAGGGAACACAATAATGAGAGGATATTTAAACGATGTAAAAGCAACAGAGGAAGCTTTTAGAGGTGGATGGTTTCATAGTGGTGATCTTGCTGTAAAACATCCTGATGGTTATATAGAAGTAAAGGATCGTTTGAAAGATATTATAATATCTGGTGGAGAAAACATAAGCACTATTGAGGTGGAAACAGTTTTGTATAGTCATCCAGCAGTTCTTGAAGCAACAGTAGTCGCTCGACCAGATAACCACTGGGGACAGACACCTTGTGCATTTGTGAATTTGAAGGAGGGATTCGATGTTAGTTCTCAAGAAATTATCAACTTCTGCAGGGATAATTTGCCTCATTACATGGCACCTCGGATAGTTATATTTCAGGATCTCCCAAAAACATCGACTGGAAAGATACATAAATTTATCCTAAGGGAGAAAGCAAAAGCGTTGGGCAGTCTTTTCTGAACAAAATGAAGAAGCCACTTGGCTTGCTTCTTTGAAGGTCATTTGCTGAATAGTAAGTCTGTGTATCTTTTAATGCCACATTCTGCATTTTGCTGGTAATAACATTCATTTGTATCTTTGAGTTTATGTTCCATTAAGAGAAATGCTCTGTTCCGCAAATTGGTATACACTGTGATAAGATTGGTAAATTACACTGATAGTGTAAAAATAATTAGACAATCATGTCATTTAAAAAGTAATTACAGGTAATCATCCATCATACGTGCAACTAGTAACCTATAAAATAAAGCAAGCAATCTTCTATAGCAAATCAAATTACACTGCTAGTATAACAATTTGATTAAACTGACAGTAAATATAAGTAAAATCCACCCATGAATTATGTTTTGTTCCCCCTAAACTTCCAAGTCTTCCCCTCAATTTGGTCTACACATAGGAGAAAAATACGAAGATTTTTCTTTCATTTATTTGTGAAATGAAATTTACAGGGTATTTGTTGCTTTATACAAACTAAGTAAAATAGTCAAGTATCTGAAATGCCTTAAGCCCTCAACTGCCAGGATCAACATTAGTGCAAGTTCTAACCTGTCTAGTGAACCATACTGAGATATCGAGTCAACTAACCTCTTTTTCTTCTGAGAACCACAATGGACCATATTAAGAGATTCGGGGACCAGTTCAGTAGATTTATAGGGAAATTGACATTTTAGAAGATCCAATTCAATATAATAGTTCCTAATCTGTACATAATTAATTTGGAAGTTGAATTACCTCATGAAACCAGGCACAGAGCAAAACTCCATGAAAATAGTCAAACCAAACCAAACACCAGGAAGACCAATAATAGGAGGAGCATAAAGCAAGAATATTGAAGCGAGAGCACCCACGATCATCTAGAAAGTTTGAGGAAATATCAGCACCACATTCGGGTATGAAGAGTAACTTTTCTTTTAATTGTTGCAACATTTTTATAGAAGTCGCTTACCATTGAGATAGTTGAATATGGGAAATACGAAACACCATAGTATAGCCCATCAAAAATATAAGCGAGAGAATTAAGGGGTTGACTGGCACTAACTGTAAAATTGGACAGGAGATATTGGGAAAGATGCCATGAATGAAACATATAAAACTAAGTGCACAATTAAAAAAGCATACCAGTAAACCAGATCTAACAATATCTAACACTTGAGACTCGTTTGTAAAGCACTTCACGAAAGACGGAAATGATAGACCCAATATAATGGATAACAAAATTCCAGTGGTTAATCCTATCTGAAAATATCAATTGCACTTTGTTTAGATAGATAAATAGATAAGGATGCCTCAATTGCTTCCATCTAGGAGGGGAGAGCTATAAGATGCAAAAAAAGTCTATCTAACCTTTAAAGCTACATGTGTAATCAACTAACTCTGCCGTTGTCCTTCCTTGCAAAAGAACTTGCAATGAGAGGCTGCAAAATGGAAAATGAAAAATCTATATTTGTCAAATAGTAAGATTTCTGCAATGAGGACATATACTCGTCATGCTTTGATGTTTTGCAGAAGATCTCATACAGGATGACAGCCATAGTGAACAAAACAAAAGGTTTAATAGAAACAAAAAAACACAAGATAGATACGCAAACAGATTTAGATGTGTAAAGAAATGGATCTTGGGCTTAACTCAACCTCAAAAGCTAGCTCATGAGGGAAGGATTCCCCAAGACCATATGAGGAGACCAAGGACCCTTTTAACCCACCAATGTGGGACTCCAACAAGATGTGATTCCAACAACATGAATTAAACAAAACGGTTTAGTAATCATTATGAAAGACAGACAGTTAACTAAAATCTGTTGAGAACAACAGGCTTTAACGTAGATATTGAAACTACCGAAAAAATGTTTCATGCAGGCTTATTAGCTCATAGATTCAGTTAATATTGTTTCCATCATCAACATGTGAATGTAGTTACAAACTTATTCATAATGGGAAAAAATGAATAAGAATGGATCTTAGAACTTCAAAAATGCTTAGCTGACCAGATGCAGCTTGGGCATCTGCCAGTAGTGAGGCAAACTTAACCATATATACTTGCAGGCATATTTGATGGGCGGCCATGGGTATTGCTCCTAATCGAGCCGCCATCGATGTGCTCAAAGTTACAGTAAGAACAGCAGCTAGAGTTCTCCCAAGAAGGAAACCACCTATTTCCACACAAAAGTTCAAAAATTACTCTCCTCAGAGGACAACGCAAGTAAGAATGAAGACTTTCAAATAATACGGGAACATCATTTCTGATGAATTAATCATCACAACAGCTAATACTTGAAATTCAATTTCAGAGTAGAAAGAGTTAGATCAAGTTACAAAGTGTTTTCAGTAAATTTTTTGTTTCTTTCAAGACTTTCCGGAAGTTGCAACTACAGTAGAACAAATTTATGGAAACATTACTGCTAGTACATTCGAACAACATTTCTCCTTTTAGGAGCTAAGTTTCTAACTCTTCTGGTGACGACTGTAACTAAAATCTGTAGTCTGCAGTACAGATTTGCTTAAGCCAAAGTAATAAAATATCTAAAAGCAATTAACTACCCTGAAGGTAAAGAAGGATATGCATAACAAATATTGGAACAACACTTGAGCTAACATAAAAAGTTCTATACAACATCTCGGACAATTTGGAATGAAAACTTGTGCAAGGGATTAATTAGCTCAACAGAAAAGTACAACTGACAGATTCTCCAATCCTGCAACATTCACCCATTTTCTACCAGTTAAAGTTAGAGAAGAGAAATTAAAAAATATCTTGTTATTCATAACTTCAATAAATAATATAAAATGCTCAACTAACAGTGCAAGAGTCAGTTTAGATTCATTCATTCAGAAACATATTGCGATCAAGTTTCTTCCTCTAGTATATATTGTGACACTACAAACCAAAAAGCTTTTCTTCTTTTTCTTCAGATACAACTCAAGATAAATTTTCTGTTACATTCTATTCCTATGATTGATTAGTGCATTACTTGACGCTGAATATGTCATTACATAAAACAAAAACAAAATAGGTGATCTATTTAGATGTGTATATACAGTAACATATTTACTATCCCAAAAACTTATTTGTTAGCCTCCGAAAAATTACCTACGACTAGTTTTATAATGACAATCTAATCCAAAGATTTATTGCAGGAAAAATAAAACAACATATATAGGAGTATCAACGAAGATCAATAAATAATACATTAGGCAAGATGATAGCATCCACAGTGGCATACCTCCATTAAAGTTGATGGGTTTCAATCGTTGAAGAAGAGCCCAAGAATTATGGTGATGAGTAGATTAGGTATTACTCATACTTCATGATCCGAATCCAAGCTGAAGAGGAGAACGATTGGGCCCATATGACGGCCCAAAGAAGAGCCCAAAGATGCTAATTTTCACAATTAAGTGTGGTTGATTTACTTGAATTGAACTGTTGAGAATCATGCCCAAGAAAGGCAACAATTCAGGTAAAATAGTTGATGTCATTCAAGCCCCAAAAGGGACTGGTTTACACGTGAGATTTGGAGCAAGGATTTGCCACTTTTCCCTTATTTTTGTTAGCTAGTTTTTGAAAGTATTTTTTTATTAGTTTAAAAGTTTCCTAGTTTAAAGTTTTCTTGTTTAAAAGTTTCCTAGTTTAAAGTTTTCTAGTTTAAAAGTTTCCTAGTTTAAAGTTTTCTAGTTAGAATTTTCTATTTATTTCCATAAAAGTAGATTTGAATCCCATGCCATTTGGGATAGTTTTTTCCCTCTGTATAGGGGTGAATTTTATTATTTTAAACAGAACATTATGATTAATATTATTTGACAGGTTTCTCTTCTTTACACCTTTGTGTGTGGTGACTAGGGATTTATCTTGTAACCCTAAAAGAAACATCTTTTAGGAGGTAAAATTAATTCTTAACTTGATAGCTTTTATTTCTATTAAATTAAATTAAAGAAGGTGATTAGTCTTATACTAATTTTTATCTCTAATTTCTTCGACATAGGAGTCTAGATCACTTTTGATCTAAGTTCTTGAATTGACTCTATCGGTATCATACTTAGTTTTAATCCACTAATTTATGAATACTAAGATCAATTAGGGTTCTTAGCACTAATATTGAAATTTGGGAATTTTATTCTCAAATTTCACATATCTTTTAATTTCTTTTCTTTAATCTTCATATTTTAGCTTTCGCAATATTTTCTTGTTTATTTAAGTAACCCAATTCTTATCACAAGAGGATCATAAGTCACGGAGTACTCAGGTCCATGATTCAAGGTCGTGAAACCCTTGATTTAAGGAAGACAAAGAAAATCAGATATCAAGTCACGGCAAGAAGGAAAGCATATCAAATCACATCTCCACACAAGAAAGATTACCCAGATCACAAAAGGAAGAAGAATCACATACATATCTAATATGGACACGATTAGCTGAAGAAACTCAATCAAGAAATTAATTCAGATCCTTGATTGAATGAAATTTCTCTGGGTTTTCCTTTTCAGTGCAAGAGCAAACCTACCCACTCAATTATAAAAGCCAGCAAGATCAGAAGAAGAAATTATGCAACTTCTCCTGAACAAGCACACTGTCTTGCTTTTATCTTCCATAATACGTTCTATTCACTAGAGTTTACAATTGTAATGAAAAAAAAGAAGAAAGAGTCAATACTAGTTATACATGTAGAGGTTGTGTCAATATTGTAAATCGAAGATTGAAAAAATCATCCGTAACTTCAACATTTCAAGAAGCTCTAAAGGAAACCCTTAAAACTCAAGGGGACTGGACTAGGCAACATACTAGTGATCCGAACCAGGATAAAATTCTGTGTTCTTATTTACATTCTGTTTTTACAAGTTATTATTTTATATTTTATCGAACTAACTTGCAGGTGAGTTAATTTGTGCGTTGCCACAATCTACTTAGACGAAAGAATTTTTAATTCACCCCCTCTTGACTTTCAATTGGTATCAGAGGAGGTCTCACTATACAACTGCTTAACGGCATGTGAGAAAAGATCAAATGGCAAACTAGAAGATTCTCGGTTCCATTTTACAAGACAGACACTCGTCAAATTGACCTCCCTACTTCAATGGTCAACACTACTCTCACCGAAAGAAAAGATTTAGAATCTTTGTTCAAGCAAATGATTTTCAAGCATGGATTGTAATCAGAAAGGGGACAAAACCAATTACAGGTATCACCACAAAGGATTCAGAAAAGAAATCTACCAGCAAAGTCAACCTAGAAACCTTTGATGTAACAAAGGAACAACAAGAGGTAATACAAACTAACGCCAGGGCTATCAACTCACTTTACTATGCAATTAGCGGATTAGAATACCATAAAATCTCTACCTGTGACACTGCAAAAAAACTATGGGACAAACTCGAAGTCACATACAAAGGAACCAGCAAAGTCAAAGAAACAAGAATCAGTGCTCTAGTAATGAGTACGAACTCTTCAAAATGGCTGATGATGAAAATGTGGAATCCATATTCTCAAGATTCAATAAAATCGTCAGTGAATTAAAGTCCTTGGGAATGGGTTACTCATATGACCTACAAGTCAGAAAAGTCAGAAGTTTTCCCAAAATATGGGAGACAAAGGCTGTCATTCTTGAAGATGGAGATTTACAAAGAATGACCTATGATAAACTATGAGGTAATCTCATGCCCTATGACCAAAATCATATAAACAGGTACAACAAGGAGGAAAAGAAGAAAACTATAGAATTCAGTGCTATAGCCCCAAAAAGTGAAGAAGAAATTGACGAGATAAAAAGTAAGGGCATGGCTCTCAAAATTTATGGAGTCAGACATATGCTAAGACAAAGGCAGCAGAAACCGCAGCAAAACTTTAAAAGTAATAATTATTAAAAGAACGATGAACGATGCTACCACTGCGATGAACCTTGCCACATCAAGCCTAACTGTCCTGAACTCAAGAAAAGAAGTTCCTAAAAGATCAACAAAAACTTTAGAGCATGGAGTGATGAAGAAATGACAGACGATGAGCAAACTGAAGCAACAAAGATTTGCTTCATGGATATTGGGGAATCAAGTGAGGTAAGTTCATCTAATTGTCAAAACTTCTCTAACCTGCAAGCCTCTCTTGACATGGTTACTGTTGAACTTCAAAAAAGTAATTGATGAATATAATATACTTGCTCAAGAGAAGAAGGACTGGTAAATTCTTATGGAAGCAAGTCAAATTGAGGTTGACTTGCGTGAAGAAGAACTTGGTGAAATCAAGATGCAACTTCATGGCATCAAGAAGTTACCAAATGATGGCTCAGTCAAATTATCTAAATCGCCTAATAAACCTTCTAATAATCACTCTCTTGGCTCATCTTCTAAGACCTTTTACTCTATTAAATACTCTCCCTTTTTTTGTAAGCCTACGTATGTTTCATGTGGTAAAGTCGATCATAAATCTTTCAATTACAACAAATATCTCTCTGGAAAATGAATCTGGAGACCTAAAGATATGAATTTTGACCATCAAGGACCTAAGAATACTTGGGTACCTAAAAGAAACTTATTGTCACGACCCAGACCATCGTGAGTGGCACCCACCTAAACCCCCGGGCGAGCGAACCAATAAAACCCTAACACTTAGCATAATCTAGCAGCTTAAAATCAGTGCATAAAGCAAACTAGCATTCAAGTCTAAAAATACTATTATAAAATTAAAGCCTGTGGAAGTTCCTCTCTAGAACCTGAAAGTCATCAAATAATCTACCAATGTCTAGAATACGGGGATGCAACCCCAAATAAATGAGAGTCTAAGCCCAAAACAAGTGGGCTACAACTAAAAGAGGAAATCAAGGTAGCTCGACCGAAGCAGCTCACCCCTGAGATCTGGAAACGCCAGGACTACAAATGAGGTCGTGCGTCAGCCGTCGAAAGATTGCCTGTACTCACAAAAAGAAATGCAAGTGCAGAATCAGTACACAACCACTGTGTACTGGTAGGATCATCAAGCAGTTCCAAATAAGCAGTATATGAACAGTAGCTAAAGTTAAGTAAAGCACATGAAACATGTGAACAAGCTAACAGATATCCCTAGACTACAAGTCTCTTCCTAACTTATCCTCACATGTAGCCCACTTCACAACCATTGATAACATTTAACGATAAAACAATAAACATTCCGTGTTACATAGCCTGTACCCACCCCGGGATCTCCCTAACAACACCTAAAAATTAAACATGCAACCAGGTATACACCAAGACCAAACTCACAATCAAATACAATGACCCGACCTCTCAAGAACCATATGCAATAATTACAAATTCAGAAACACAAACCGGTCCACTCATGGAACCATCATCAGAATGCAACAGTTCAATAAAATAAACACGTACTAGGCATGGTACCCGAGCCAACCATTTATAGTTTTTGTACCAGGCGTGGTACCCGAGCCAACCGAATATCACACAGAAATCCAACAGTCACAAACAATGAACAAATCAACACTTGTCGACGAATAAGCAATAACACCTAGTTCATTCCACAAGACTGATAACCGAACATTTAGACATTCATAACACACTCCTTAAGCATGCAACTCATACAATACTTAAGTAAAGCACACGAACATACAGTGCATAAGGGAATCAATAACCATCACCTACCTCAAAATGTTCCAAAGCTCTACTCAACTGGAGCTTTCCCATTTCCCAAAGTTCTTGCTTGTTCTTGGTCTAAAACAACATACAATAACCAAAAATCAGTCCTTATGGCCAACTAGTTACCCGGATTATATAGAATCTCAAACCCCAGGCCAACTATGATCATTCCACCCTTTTTTCCGGACTTTCCACCATTAATTCACCTATTTCTACCATTTTTTGGGTACATTTAGAGAATTAAGGTCACATGATAAAAAACAATGTAAATAACAACACCCAAGAATTTCTACACCCTAGAATCCCCTCTTTCCCCAGATTCTACCATTCTTAGGTCATTCAAAACCTTCCCCCAAGTCCACCCCTAACAATTCTATAGCGTAAGAAAGATAGTACGAAGTTTGGGGAGTAAAATCCTTAACTTTGGAATGAAAAATGATGGAAAACAGAGGAAAATCGCCCAAAATTGCCTTGCCCTTCTCCTAAAACATCTTTGATGAAAACTGAATATTTTGGGGAAGTTTCTGCATTAAATCCCATCATGCTTTGCTATAATGGTCCACGCTCCTCTATAGAAGTACCGCCATAGTGGAACCATCCTCTATAGCGGTGCTGACCGACATTGACTTTCACTATAGCGGTAATTTCTCTGCTATAGCAGAGGTCACTACGGCAGCGTGACAATGGTTGAGACGGGACAGAAAGTCATAAAGTTCTCCAAAAGTGCCCATTTTACAACACACTTGTTTTTTTGACGTTCCAAAACAACCCCTTCACGTCAACCTTCATACCGAGAGTTCTACTTATCCAAATTTAATTCCAAAAAGTCCCCGGACTCCTTTATGTCTTATCTACACAAAAAACTAGCTCAAATTAAGATACGTTCCCTAATTCTTACCCGGATTTCCCTAGACCCCACCTCGCTTCAAAACTGCCCGAGACTAGCCTAGCCCAGAATTTCCAACTCCCAAACCCAAAAGTTTTCTAATTCGAAAATTGGCTCAAAAAGTTTACCCATAACGACAAACCCGATCATTACAACAGATACCAATTTACCCATCGTTCATCCCCGAATTATCAAACTCGAAAATACGAAGAATAAAAGAGAGAAAGTGCAGTACCTGAATCCTCAAACAAATGAGAGTACTTGTCCCGCATGTCCTTCTTAGTTTACCAAGTGGCTTCCTTAACCGGATGATGCTTCCATTAAACTTTCACAGACTTGATCTCCTTTGTCCTCAACTTTCAGACACCTCGATCAAGAAATGCAACTGGTTCCTCTTCATACCGAAGATCCTTGTCTAGTAACACTTCATCCCACTTCATAATGTAATCTGCATCCCTATGGTACCGCTTTAATATAGATATGTGGAATACTGGATGGACACTGAATAAACTGAGCGGCAGTGCTAAATTGTAAGCCACTGGCCCTATAATTTTGAGAACTTCAAATGGACTAATAAACTGGGGGCTAAGCTTGCCCCTTTTACCAAAACACATAACCCCTTTCATTGGTGACATTTTCAATAGTACTTGCTCACCAACCTAGAATTCCATGTCCCTGACCTTGCAGTCTGCATACTCCTTTTGCCTGCTCTGGGCTGCTAACAACTTGGTCTGAATGCCCCTTACTTTTTCCTGTGCTTTCTTTACCAAGTCTATGCCTAGAGGACTTACATCGCCTGTCTCAAACCACCCTATAAGGGACCTACATCCCTTCCCATACATGGCCTTGAATGGTGCCATGTCGATACTAGAGTAGTAGCTGTTGTTGTATGAGAACTCACACAACGATAGGAACTGGTCCCAATGACCCCCAAAGTCAATCACACATGCTCTCAGCATGTCTTCCAGTACTTGGATTTCCTCTCTGACTGACCCTCAGTCTGAGGATGGAAAGCTGTGCTGAAAGTGAGTTGAGTTCCCAATTCTTCATGTAACTTACCCCAGAACTTATAGGTAAACTGCGTACCCTTGTATGAAATGATGGATAGTGGTACCCCATGCAGTCTTATGATCTTCTTCACATAGATCTTGGCCAACTGCTGTGAATTATAGTCCACTCTGACCGGAATGAAATGAGAGGACTTGGTCAGCCTGTCTACAATGACCCAAATTGAGTCATACCTCCCTAAAGTCTTGGGAAGACCCACCACAAAATCCATGGCTATCTTTTCCCACTTCCACTCGGGAATGAGAATCCTTTGAAGTAGTCCTGCAGGCCTTTGGTGCTCATACTGTACCTGCTAATAGTTCTGACAATTGGACACAAAATCAGCTATGTCCTTTTTCATCCCGGGCCACCAGTAAAGTTGCCTCAAATTCATGTACATCTTGGTTACGCCCTGATGAATTGAGTACCACAAGCCATGAGCCTCTACCAATATCTTCTGAATTATATCATCAACCCGAGGAACACAAATCCTTCCTCTAAAATTTAACATGCCGCCAAAATCCAACGTGGCATCCCTAGATTCTCCGACTATTGCCTTGCTCCGAAGCTTGCTCAACTGTGAATCTTGAAACTGCTTGATCTTTATCTCTTCTATGAATGTGGATTTGACCTTAATACTGGCCAACATCCTACCCCTTTCTGAAATATCCAAGTGCATGAACTTAGTTTCCAAAGCCTGAAGCTCCCTTGCCATTGGTGGCTTGGACACCCCCCAAGCAAGCCAAATTGCCCATGATAACTGTCTTCCAGCTCAATGCGTCTGCCACCACTTTGGCCTTACCCAGATGATATTGAATGGTCATATCATAATCCTTCAATAACTCTATCCACCTCCTCTACCTCAGATTCAAGTCCTTCTGTATAAAAATATGCTGCAGACTGCGATGATCAGTGAATACCTCACACTTGACACCGTAGAGATAGTGTCTCCATATCTTGAGTGCGAACACCACCACTGCTAACTCCAAGTTATGAGTTGGATAATTCCTCTCATGAACCTTCAACTGCCTAGATACATAGGCAATCACATTCCTGTCCTGTATTAACACAGCACCCAAACCCAAATATGAAGCATCACAGTAAACAATGAAGTCCTTACCTTCAACCAGCAAAGACAAAATAAGAGCCGTGGTCAGAAGTGTCTTGAGCTTTTGGAAGCTCTCCTCACACTTGTCGGACCACATGAACGGTACCTCTTTCTGAGTTAACCTAGTCAAGTGAGTAGCGATGGACGCAAAATCCTTGACAAATCTATGGTAGTAACCTGCAAGTCCCACAAAACTCCTTACCTCGGTCACAGAACTAGGCCGGGCCCAATTCTTGACTGCCTCAATATTCTGGGGATCTACCATCACCCCCTTTTCTGATACCACATGCCCTAAGAATGCGACTGAAGTCAACCAAAATTCACACTTGGAGAACTTCACATAAAGTTTCTGGAACCTCAATAATTCCAACACAATACGGAGATTCCTAGCATGCTCCTCCCTACTTTTGGAGTAGATCAAAATGTCATCAATAAACACAATGACGAAAGAATCCAAATAGGACTTAAACACCCAATTCATCAAACTCATAAAGGTCACCGACACATTTTTCAACCCTACTGACATTACCATAAATTCATAATGACCATACCGAGTTCAAAAAGCAGTCTTAGGGACGTCCTCGGGCCTAATCTTTAACTAGTGATACCCTGATCTTAAGTCAATTTTTGAGAACACAGATGCACCTTGTAACTGGTCAAAAATATCATCAATACGGGGTAAAGGGTACTTATTTCAAATGGTAACCTTGTTCAACTGTCTGTAGTCTATGCACATTCACATACTACCATCCTTCTTTTTCACAAACAAAACCGAAGCACCCCAAGGTGAAGCACTGGGATGGATAAAACCCTTATCTAAGAGTTCCTGAAGCTGAGTCTTAAGTTCCCTTAACTCTGCCAGAGCCATGCAATAAGGAGGAATGGAAATTGGGTGAGTGCCCGGCTCCAAGTCAATACACAAATCAATATCCTTGTCCGGAGGCATACTAGGCAAATTCATCGGAAACACCTCCTGAAACTCTAACACAACCAAAACTGACTCAATAGACGGGGACTCCACACTATCATCTCGGAGATGAGCCAAGAAAGCCATACAACCTCTCCCTACTAACTTCCTAGCCCGAACAAATGATATGATTTTAACTGGCTTAGGCCTATAAACACCTTTTCACTCTAGCCTATCCTTACCCAAAATCTATAGAGCCATAGTCTTAGTGGTATAATTCAGGACAACATGATAAGGAGACAACCAGGTCATGCCTAAAATAACTTCGAAGTCTACCATATCCAGAATTACCAAGTCTACCCAAGTCTGCAACCTCGCAAATACCATAGAACAAGCACGATACATATGAGTCACAATCACCGACTCTCCAACCGGGGTAGACATATGGATATGGTAATCAAGGACATCACATATTAGTTCCAGAACCAAAGCAAAGTTCACTGACACATAAGAGTAAGTAGATCCTGGGTCAAATAGTACAAAGTCCATCCTATCATAGACAAGAATTATACATGTGATATCGCATCTGACACCTCAGCCTCTGACTTCCCTGGAAAAGCATAACAGTGAGCCCGATCATCAATTTGGGAAAATTCCCTGGATGGTTGCACTGCTCCCCTACTTGTTCCACCATTATCCTGGTCTCTCCGACCTCTTTGAAAGTTACCTCGCCCACCCTGTGGATGACCTCTAGCATGACCACCTCTACCTGCTGGGACCACTGCCTTAGACTGCTGCTGAGCATGAGTACCTGTCTGTCTATGAGGGCACTCCTTCTTAAAATATCCAAATCGCCACAATGGAAACAACCGCGATCAAGTATGGGCCTGCTGGTAGATGTATAAGAAGCTCCCTGGCCTCTAGGAGCTGAAAATTACTGATTAGCTCCTAGACGACCACCTGTAGCAGCTGACAGAGCTGACTGAATAGGACGGGCTAAGTATACCTGCTGATTATGGCCCTTGGAGTATGAACCACTGAAATTTCCATCATTCCGGGGCTTCTTGGCTAACACTTTAGCCTGCCCAACTTGCTTGACCCCTTCTAACTTCTTCACATAATCGGTGACCTCATTGAAGCTTTTCCCTCTGAAGTCATGTGCATAAATAACACCTGCAAATCAGTGTTCAGACCCTTCACAAACAATCGAACCCTCTCCTCTTTGATATCCAACAACTGTGTAGAAAAATAAGACAAAGCATGAAACTTAGCCTCATAAGCAGAGACTGACATGCCACCCTGTTCCAGAGCCAGAAACTCATCCTTTTTGCGATCTCTTAAAGTACGAGGTACATACTTCTCTAGGAAGAGAGCATGAAAATGCTTCCAAGTCGGTGAAGGCCAAACAGATGACCGACATTCCATATGAGACCTCCACCACTGCTTAGCATCACCCTGCAGTTGAAAAGTGATGAACTCAACCCCATGATGTTGCACAATACCCAGCTTGTGAAGCCTATCATAACAGTCCAAAATGAATTCATACGCATCCTCCTTCTCAGTACCCTGAAATGTAAGAGGTTTCAGCTTCAGAAATTTAGTCAGCATCTCATGCGCATTTCCTGTCAGAACCGAGCCTAACATGGGCCAGAATAAGTCGTCAGTGCCAGACGTCGCGTCCATCCTAGGAACTATAGTAACCGTTGGCTGAGTACCCGGAACCTGATCTGCAGTACCTGTAGGGTTAGCCTCATGACCAACCAGACTACTCAGAAAGGACCACACCTGCTGAAGTACCTCAGGAGAGATAGGGGGAAAGCCTGCGCCTCCAGTCGGTGCCGCCTCTGCCTGATCAACACCTTCCTCAACAACCACCTTGACCTCTTCTTTCACGTGCTCCTGGGCTAGGGGAGGGGTCGCCTCACGTGCTCCTGCAGCTTCCTGAGCTCCACCCCTGGCGGTCATTGCTCTACCTCAGCCCCTGCCCCTGCCCCTTCCTCTACCTCTGACACCTGGGCCCGCTACTGGGACCACTGCCCTTACTCTGTTGTTTTTCGTATTAACCATCTGCAGACAGAAGAGTGAAAGATATCATATAACAATTTTTATCACCTGATACCAATTGGAATTAAGTTATAGCACTAAGGAAGAAAGAAGAGATAGTTTTCCTAAAGTCCTATAGCCTCTCGAGGAAAAGTATGCTCTGTACCGTTCCGCAAGACTCTACTATACCTATTTTGGTACGACGAGATCAATGAACCTAGGGCTCTGACTACAAGTCTCTTCCAAACTTATCCCCACATGTAACCCATTTCACAACCATTGACAATATTTAATGACAAAACAATAAACATTCCATGTTACATAGCCTGGACCCACCCTGGGATCCCCCTAATAACACCTAAGAGTTAAACATGTAACCCGGTCTACACCAAGACCAAACTCAGAATCAAATATAATGACCCAGCCTCTCAAGGACTGTATGCAATAATTACAAATTCAGAAACACAAATTGGTCCACTCATGGAACCATCGTCAGAATGCAACAGTTCAATAAAATAAACCCGTACCAAGCGTGGTACCCGAGCCAACTATTTATAGTTCCCGTACTAGGCGTGGTACCCGAGCCAAGAAAATAGTAACCTGTACCAGGCATGATTCTCGAGCCAACCAAAAAGTAACCTGTACCAGGCGTGGTACCTGAGCCAACCGAATGTCACACATAAATCCAACAGCCACAAATAATGAACAAATCAACATTTGTAGACGAACAAGCAATAACACCTAGTTCATTCCACAAGACTGATAATCAGACATTTAGACATTCATAACACACTCCCTAAGCATGCAACTCATACAATACTTAAGTAAAGCACACGAACATATAATGCATAAGGGAATAAATAACCATCGCCTACCTCAAAATGTTCCAAAGCTCTACTCAACTAGAGCTTTCCTATTTTCTAAAGTTCTTGCTTGTTCTTGGTCTAAAACGACATACAATAACCAAAAATAAATCCTTATGGCCAACTAGTTACCTGGATTATGCAAAATCCCAAACCCCAGGACAACTATGATCATTACACCCTTTTCCCGAGCTTTCCACTTTTAATTGACCTATTTCTACCATTTTTATGGGTACATTTAGAGAATTAAGGTCACATGATAAAAAACAATGTAAATAACAACACCCAAGAACTTCTACACCCTAGAATCCCCTTTTCCCTGGATTCTACCTTTCCTAGGTCTTTCAAAACCTTCCCCTAAGTCCACCTCTAGAAATTCTATAGCATGGGAAATATAGTACGGAGTTTGGGGAGTAAAATCCTTACCTTTGGGATGAAAAACGATGGAAATCAGAGGAAAATCGCCCAAAATCGCCTTGTCCTTCTCCCAAAATGTCTTTGATGAAAATTGACTATTTTGGGAAAATTTCTGCATTAAATTCCATCATGATCTACTATGCGATCCACGCTCTGCTATAGCGATACCGTCTTAGCGGAACCATCTGCTATAGTGGTGCTGACCGATGTTTACTTTTGCTATAGAGGTATTTTCTATGCTATAGCGGAGGTCGCTACAGTGGTGTGATAGCGGTTAACACGGGATAAAAAGTCATAAAGTTCCCCAAAAGTGCTTATTTTATAGCACACTTGATTTCCTGATGTTCTAGAACAACCTCTTCACGTCAACCTTCATATCGAGAGCTCTACTTACCCAAATTCAATTCCGAAAAGTCCCTCAGACTCCTTTATGTATTAGCTACACAGAAAACTAGCTCAAATCAAGATACATTTCCCAATCTTTACCCGAATTTCCCTAGACCCCACCTTACTCCAAAACTGACCGAGACTAGCCTAGCCCAGAATTTTCAACTACCAAACCCAGAAGTTTTCTGACTCAAAAATTGGCACAAAAAGTTTATCCGTAATGATGAACCCAGTCATTACAGTTATTTATTTTGCAAGAATACACCAGAAAAGCCTATAAAAAGGCATGTGAGTAATAGGCAGTGGATATTCTAGCAATATGATGGGAAGGAAAGAGAATTTTAAATCAGCAAAAGATATTGATGGTGGTTATGTAAGATTTGGTGACAACTCTAAAGGAGAAGTAATAGAAGTTGGATCAATAATGATTAGTCCCATCTTGTGATCTAATCAAAGTTTACCTTGTTAATGGACTCAAGTATAATTTGCTCAACATCAGTCAACTCTATGATACAGGATTTGATATGCTCTTCAATGCTATCAGATGTACAATCAATAATGTGTTAAAGGATATCACCTTTGTTGGTGATCGGGTTGAGAATACATATGTCTTAAAGAATATTGATTTACCTACATTAACTTATCTTACTGCTATGTCCTGTGATCCTTGGTTATGGCATAGAAAGCTTGGCCACGTCAGTATACACGCTCTTGAGAAACTATCTAGACTTGAACTTGTTATTGGTCTGTCTAAGCTAAAATTTGAAAAGGATCACATTTGTGATGCTTGTCAACTTGGAAAATAGACTCAAACTTTCTTTAAAGTCAAAGATATCATGATCACTTCTAAGCCTTTCCAACTTCTTCACATGAATATTTTTGGTCCCACCAAAACTGCTAGCATCAGTGAAAAGAGATATGCTTTTGTTATTACTGATGATTACTCCATATTATATTTACTTGGGTTATCTTTCTCACTCATAAATATGAAGCATTTAACAATTTTGAATTTTTTTGTAGAAAAGTACAAAGAGTGGTAGGTTACTTCATTTCCACTATTCACAGTGATCACGGAGGAGAATTGGAAAATAATGCTTTTGAAGACTACTGCTCAAAACAAGGCTTCTCTCAAAATTTCTCCTTACCTCGCTCGTCCTAACAAAATAGAGTAGTTGAATGAAAGAACAAATCTCTTCAAGATACTGCACAAACTTTACTCTTAGAACAGAGTCTCCCTGACCATGTTTGCTAAGAAGTAGTAAGCACAACTTGTCATATCCTAAACAGATGTCTGATAAGACCTATTTTGAAGAAAACCCCCTATGAACTATTGAAAGGAAAGAAGCCAAATATCAGTTACTTTTATCCTTTTGAATGCAAGTGATTCATCCATAATAATGGAAAGAACAACCTGGGTAAGTTTGATCCACGAAGTGATGAAGGTATATTCTTAGAATACTCTCCTTCTAGTCATGCTTTTAGAGTTTTTAGTAAACGTACCCTCAGTGTTGAGGAATCTGTACATGTAGTATTTGATAACTCTAACCCCAACTCTCAGAAATTTAGTAGCAATATTATTGATGAAGAATAGGTATTCAACAAGGTTCCAGAAGAACCTATTTCAATGATTTCTACCATTGAACCACAAGAGTCGACTACTACAGTAAATGAGTTGACTGAAGCAACATATTGATTTTTAAACAATCATTCTAAGAGAATGGAGGCACAACACAAGTTTTCCAAATAAGTTCATCATTAGGGATCCAAATGAAAAAATGCATACTAGAGGATCTCTGAGAAGGCAAACTTCAGTAGCTCTCATCTCTCAATTAGAACCAAAACATATTGATGAAGCTTTGGAAGATGAATCATGGTTACATGATATGAAAGAAGAACTTGAACAATTTAAAGGCAACCAAGTATGGACTCTTATCAAAAGACCAAAAAATTGCTCTGTCATAGGCACAAAATAGATATTTCAAAATAAGCTGAATGAGAAAGGTACGTTGACCAGAAATAAAGCAAGCTAAGTGGCCCAAGGTTACTCTCAACAAGAAGGTAATAACTTTAATTAAACTTTCTCACCTGTGGAGAGATTGGAATCTATCTGTATATTGTTAGCCTATTGTCACAGACTTAGACTTCAACTAAGAACACCGTGCAGCACTTGACAACTCACTCATGAATCTTTCATGATCTTACAAGCTCAAGTGAGCCTTTTTAACACTAGATCGCTAAGATAATGCTAAATTGAAGAAAGACAAGAGAATTATTAAGGAAAGCTTTTATATTGCTCAAGACTTGGAAGATTTGCTTAATGAATTTTCAAATGGATGGCCCTCTATTTATACTACTCTCTTAGGGGATAATATGCAAATAATAATTATTATACAAGTCCCTAAATATTTATAAAATAGTCCTCACTCAAGAATATTTTACAATGTTAGAAAGTTCCAAGGACCTTCCATGCAAATCTAAGAGATTCCAGGATCTTCCATGGAAATTCTCCCTATTTTTCTAGAATATTCTACTAAGGACTAGACTTCCTCTTTTGTAAGCCTTCCACATAGACAACTTTATGCCATGTGGTGCCTATGTGGAATGGTGATATGGCGGGTCATCACACACTCCCCCACCTGATGTTGCAATGACCGTGTTGCATTGTTATTACATAAGTTCCTAGATCTTATCTTTAAATTACCATAAGTATTCATACCATTCTCATGTGGCTTTTTTCGAGGATTGCCCCTTCTAATGAACGTCGACTCCTCCTTATTAAGGCCTTTCACAAGTCGTATGAATGATAATTGTGCTTGTCCTATCATTTTTGGTACCTTAAACATGGGCACCATACAATATCCTTCTTTCTACATTACCCAAAAGTCATTGAAGGTAGGGATCAATCATAGTATGACAATTTTGGAAGAACTCTTGCCCAAGAATTATATCGAAGATATCTACAGGAGGGATAGTGGTTGGTTTTACCTTGCCACTTGCCCAACGTGATGCTTACTCCTCTAGCGACTCCACACACAGGAGTTAGTGACATATTGACTATCTTGAGGCGGCTATTTCTATGACTAAACCTTAGCCCCAACTTTGTTGCTGCTTCCTTAGTCATAACGTTGGCCTCTACACCTGTGTTGATCATAGCATAAGAGGATCGACCATTAATGGTGATATCCACACACTGTATGGTGTATTATTCTTGCTTCTCTGATTGCTTTGCAATAGCTCCACATAGTTCAATCATGCCCAACTGTGTTGTGTCTGAACCTTGCCCTTGTTCTTGTGTATCTTTCTTCTTTCGTTCACATAATATGTCACTAAGGGTCTTCAGTTCAGGGCACCTAGCATAGCCGTGCAGCCCACTACATATGTAGCAACCATTTCCCTTCGTAGTCTGTGTCATTCTCTCAGCATAGTTTTGGCGTTCAAGTTTCTTTCCCTTGGACTTGTTGGTGTCATAATTCTTAGGATATAGTTACTACTCCTTGCTTTCACTATGATCTCCCCCACCTTTGGCATGACTACTTCTCATCTCATTGCCTTTACCTTTTTCATACCTAAAGTCCATCAAAGCTTCAACCTGTATGATAGCTTCATCAATAGTTCTAACCTGTCATCGTTTCAACTCTGTCTTGGCCCAAATTTGTAGCCCATCCATGAAGTGAAATAACACGTCTTCATCTGTGAGATTGGGAATCTAAAGTATGACAGTGGAGAACTCCTTCATGTATTCATATATGCTTCCTGTCTACTTCAACTCTCAAAACTTGCATTTTGCCTCATAGATGACGTTGTTGGGAAAGAAAGCCCTCTTGAACTCGGATCAAAATTTCTCCCATGTGTTAATAGTGTACAGCCCCTTATCTATCTTAGACTCCTTTCGTTTCCACCATAGCATGGCCATCTATGAGAGGTACAACACAACGGTGTTGATCTTTTTCTTGTCACTATTCACCTTGTTGCACTTGACAAAATTCTCCAAATACCAAAGGAAATTATCCACCTCTTGTGCATCACAAGCACCTTTGAACATTGGTTGCTTGGGAGCCTCAACCTTGGCCTCTCTATCTTTGTAGGATACCGCAGACCCTCCAGCTTCAATCTCCCTCTCGAGTGACTCTATCTTGGCCTTCATGGCATCAATCGTGCTTAATGCTTCCACAAGCCTGCACTCCAAGGAAGTGATGGTTTCCTTCATCTCCAATTCCGCATGCTTGTACCCCTCTAACTCTTTTCGGATGTTGTCATTCTCTGCAAGGGTGAAGTCTTCAAGAGTCTAGAACTTGTCATTGAACTCATTCATGCATTTTCCAAAAATCTCCACAGCCTGCCTTGCCATATCAACCCTCGTAATCCACTCTATTACAAGTGTGACATTTGCGGGAAACTCCTCCTATTCATCATCACTCGCCTCAGTGGCCGAAGGTGAGTGGGATGTTTTGCTTGATCTAGGGTCAGACAATAGTTCCTAATTCTTCCTAAGATTCTTTCTCCCTTTTTAATGTTTCTCCCCAACATCCCGTCTGGCATTGGCAGTGCTAGCAGCGTTAATGTCTCTCTCGTTAGCCATTCTCTTCGTATCAACCTGGCCCTGATACCACTTTGTCATGAACTTCGACTTCGACTAAGAATACTGTGCGACACTTGACAACTCTCTCACGAATCTTTCATGATTTTTCAAGCTCAAGTAAGCCCTTTTAACACTAGATCGCTAAGGGACTGCTAAATTGAAGAAAGACACAAGAGAATTGTTAAAGAAAGCTTTTATATTGCTCAAGACTTGAAAGATTTTCTTGATGAATTTACAAATGGATGCCCCTCTATTTATACTACTCTCTTAGGGGCTAATATGCAAATAATAATTATTATACAAGTCCCTACATATTTATAAAATAGTCCTCACTCTAGAACTTTCTACAATGTTAGAAAGTTTCAAGGACCTTCCATGCAAATCTTAGAGATTCCAGGATCTTGCATGGGAATTCTCCCTATTTTTCTAGAATATTCTACTAAGGACTAGCCTTCCTCTTATGTAATCCTTCCACATAGACAATTTTGTGCCATGTGGAACCTATGTGGAATGGTGATGTGGTAGGTCATCACACTATGCTTTGTTTAAATGCTTTAAGATTTTTTCAGATGGATGTTAAAAGTGACTTCTTAAATGGTTTTATCAAAGAAGAGGTATTTGTTAAGAAACCTCATGATTTTGAAAATTCCTCTATATTTTCAAAATTATTAAAGCCCTTTATGGTCTTAAACAATCCTCTAAAGCTTGGTATGAAAGGTTGAGTAATTTTTTATTGAGCAATAATTTTAAATGAGAAAAAATCGATGCCACTCTTTTTACTCAAAAATTGTATGCAAGCATTCTTATCGTACAAATTTATGTTGATGATATTATTTTGAAAAGTACTATCTCGCATATTTGCGAGAATTTTGCATATCTTTTGAAAGAAGAATTTGAAATGAGCCTATTGGGAGAACTCACATTCTTCCTTGGACTACAATCAAGCAATTATCACGTGGGACGTTCATCAGTCAAAGTAAATATACAAAGGAACTTATCAAAAAATTTAGCATGGAAAAGGGAAAATCTTTTGAAACTCCTATGAATCCATCTACATGCCTAGAAACCATGCACCTGAAAAGGATGTGGACAAAAGACATATCAAGGAATGATAGGATCTTTGTTATACCTAACAGCAAGCTGACCAAATATCATGTAGCGTATGTAAATGTGCTAGGTTCCAGTCATCTCCTAAAGAATCTCAACTCACTGCTATCAAAAGAATAATTCGATATCTCATTGGAACATAAGATCTCAGACTATGGCATCCTCACTCCTTTAACTTTGAATTAATTGGTTATTCAAATGCTGATTTTACAGGTGATAAGACTGATCAAAAAACTACCAGTGGAACCTGTCAAATTCTTGGGGAAGCACTAATTTCTTGGCATAACAAAAAACAGACATCAATAGCCCTCTCAATGATAGAATCAGAGTACCTTGCAGTTTGTAGTTACGGTACATAATTACTATGAATGATGCATAAGTTACTCGATTATAATTTATCTTTTGAAGCTATCCCTATATTATGTGATAATACTAGAGCTACCAATTTTTTAAATATACTGTGCATCATTCAATTGCTACGCATATAGATACTAAGCATCATTTTATTAGAGATCATGTTGAAAATGAAGATTTTGTACTTGAATTTATTGATTCTGAAAATTAAGTAGCTGATATTTTTACAAAACCTCTTTTGAAAGAAAAATTTTATTTCCTTAGACAATGTCTAGGAATTACCATTTTTAAATTATTTTTTGTCTGTGTTTATTTCTTTCTCTTCTGTCTCTCATTAATTTTCTTCTCCTTGTTTCTCTTACAATTTTTTTTTTAAATCTTTTCCTTCTAAGCGTCACTTCTCCTCTGTCAACTCCACCTCTTTTTCCATTACAACTCTTCACCTTCCTTTCCCACCTTTTAATCTTCCCCAAAACCTCCTTTATAACACTATCAAATCTTCCTCCTTCTCAACTCTCTCATACCATTCTCTTCTTCATGACTAAAACTTGATCCATGGGATCCTTCATAAAACCCTCTTTCAATGGAAAATCCCTTTCCCGGAACCTGATATTCTCTCCCTCTCCTCTGAATCCTCAGAAGGATAATCTCATGTTCCTGTGTTATCTCTCATCTCTAAGAAGAGACCCTCTGCTAGAAAGAAAGGTGACAATAAGAAGTTTTGAGCTGATTTCATAAATTCTCTCTCCTCTGAAGACATGCATAAGTTCTGGGGTGCTGAACAAAATAAGAAGTTTGAATCCTTCAAGAATGTTATTTCTGGTCGTGTCATCAATTTGGAGCAATTGGAATAAATTCACTATTCTGTAAGTATTTTCTCCAAAGCTCAAAAATTGGCATTGCTTCATAAACTATATGGACTGGAATTCTATGAAGAACCCATTCATATATTTTATGCAAATCTTCATGTATCTAAGGATAGTCGTAACCTGGAAATCCTAGTATTGGGAAATTGGATTATCGTGAATGGTTTCTCGTTTGATAAGGTGTTTGATACTAAGTTCTCTTTTATGGTTCCATATATGGATGGTATATGACCTGAAGATGTTGAAGTGACATTGGAGGTTGCTAAAAATGCAGTTGCTGAACCAGGTGTTGATCTCTCTATTTTGAGAATCGTATTTTGTCTCATATTATTGCTACAACCCTGGTTCCAAGGAAAACCTCTCTCCGTACCATCTCTAATAGAGATGTTTTTTTATCTCTACTACTTACTGAAGAAATATTGTGTCAACTGGGCCTCTTTGGTTTCGTGAATATATGTTAGAAAGTGCAAAGGACACAAATGCGACTGCTAGTCATCCATAGGGTCTGCTCATTTCTAGAATCCTAATCGACTCTATGATTGACTTGTCCGACTATAAAAGGTTGAGATCTAAACCACTTATGACTTTCAGACCTTTTCTAGCATGGGGTACACTCTAGTGGATGATAAGTGGTGCAGAAAGGATGCTGCCAAGATCAAACCAGATCCTACCAAGGCTATCCGAGTTTCAGCTGATTTTGCATCCCTCTTGATCAAGGAAGCAGAAGTCATCAAGGCCCGCTTACAGATTCTAGAAGATGTAATTCAAGCACTATAGGAGTCCATTGGTAAGCTAATTGAGTTAGGGTAGAGACCAATACAGATATTAGAAATCTCTATATTGCTACAGATGGATTGAAGATGAAAAGAGTGTCCTCTGTCAACAAAATGATGAAACAAGTTAGCTCCCTTAAGAAGTGTAACACCCTTCCAAGCCCAAACTTAACTCAGAAAATCAAAAGAAAAAAATAATTTTTCCAATTGTCAATCAGAATCACGAGTCGGTTCCATGACCCATGGAAGTTTCCACGAGTCGTGTACTAGACCCGTGGAATTAAATCAGAAGCTTAAAGATTACCTCTGAGAACCACGATTGGGTTCTACGGCCCGTGGGAGGATCCACGAGTCATGAGCCCAAGTCATGGAACCAATTTCCAGTATCCCAGTATTAAGTCCCTAGGGTTCATGAGTGGAATCCATGACCCGTGGAAGTTTCCACGAGTCGTGAACCCAACTCGTGGAACCCATCTTCAGAGACCCAGAGATTTCAGCCCAGAAACCACGAGTGGGATCCATTACCTATGGAAGCTTCCACGAGTCGTGAACCCAACTCATAAAATCCATTCCAGTAGCTCAATTTTCAAGACCAGGAACCACGATAGGGTTCCACGAGCTGTGGAAGTTTCCACGAGCCATATAACCCATCCGTGGAACCTGAGTTGTGAATTTCAGCAGTTTTTCTTCAAATTCTCCAGGGGCTTTCCAAACTTTTACACCTCTTTTAATGCCAAAGACACGATGTTTTGACTACCCTAAGCCTAGTTTATTAGTAAAAAACTACCTAAAATATCTATTCTCCTAAAATCATTAGACTTAGAAAGAAAAGAAACAAAAGAGGCGACAGTTTTCTTTCAAGAACAAGCAGAGGTCTTCTTCAAGTTCAGCCCTAAAATCTAAAGGATTTCTTTGTAGTTTCTTCACCAGGTATGTGGGATTTCACTAGTGGGTTCCTTTCACCCATTAGGTCCCTAGAATTCAGTCAGTTTCTTCAGTTTCTCTATGCTATATTCAGACCTAGGGTTCCTAAATCTTAGGGATTCATTGTAATTTAGCTGCTATAATTTTCATGGTATTAATTACATGTTTCTTGGATAATTAGTATAGTTTCATGAATAGAACTCAGAAATCCTAGCTTGTGTAAATTTCAGTATTTCATAAATTATGCTTGCTAGGCAGCTTAGAAAGACAATCATACTTCAGAATTTGAATGCCATATCTTTCAGTATTTGTATGTTGCATTCTCAGACGATTATCAGTATTTGAGCTATCCAATATCTCAGCTTGCATTTTTATTGCTTATATTCAGTTGAGAGTAGACTTAGTATCGGTGGACGAGAGGGTGAAGGCTTAGCTGTCAGATTAGGCTTAGAGCTTTAGTAGCAGTCCCCAAGTCCCAGAACTACGGCGCCACCATAGGTCAGAAAGGGGTCAGCTGTCAGATTAGGCTTGTAACCTTTGTCCCTTGTGGACATCAGTTTAATGGATCCATGTCAGACTTGTTTGTACCCTTGGAAAATTATGAACACCCTTCCATCCAAGGTTACAGGTTGGCCCCATAGTTAGCTCAGCTTGGGGTATGTCGGTTAATAATATCTCCCACAGTCAGATTCATATTGCATTGACCATGTACTCAGTATCTCTTTCAAGTTTCAGTTCAGCATATTATATGCATGTTAGTACTTGGTCATTGTATCCAACTTAGCTTTCAGTTTATGCTTCAGTATATATATATTTCCATGTTCAATTATTATGTTGTTCAGCTTAGCCCATATCCCGCATGCTCAGTACATTCGAAGTACTGACGCATACTTTTGTGCTACATCATTTTATGATGTAGGTTCAGGCACTCAGCATCCAGACCGCACTTAGTTCGACTTCCAGTCCATACTCAGCAGCCTCATTGGTGAGTCCTCATAGTTTGAGGATGATAGACATGCTTTACTTTTTAGTCTTTACTTTTCAATTTTAGTTTATTAGAATTAGCTGGGGGCATGTCCCAGCAACTCGTATCAGTTAGAGGCTTTCAGAAATAGACTATATCCAGCTTGAGTTGTTAGTGTTTCTTTCATTCATCACTATACTCTTTATATATTTTATATTCAGATATGTTTTGGGATTTTCCCACTTCAGATATTAAACTATTTTTTAGCTTCCGCACATTATATGATTTTAACTTGAAATTGTATAGATATGCCATGCCATGGGTTAGCTTGGGGTCACTTGTGATACTGAGAACCATGTTGCGTCTAGGGGGTAGCCTCGGGGCATGACACACTTGGTATCAGAGCATCATGTTTAAGTGTCCTAGTGTGTGTGAAAGCTGCATCAAGTAGAGCCTTCTTCATGGGTGTGAAGTGGGCCACACTTATGGGGGGGGGGGGGGAGCTATGAGACGTCATTTGGAAAAAACTTCCCTTTGTTCTTTTCCAGCTCATTCTATAGAGTGTAAACTCTATTTAATCTACTTCTAACTTCTGCTCTTCCTATTTCAAAAAATGCCTCCCAGAAGAGCTAATGCCAGGAATCAGCCAGCAGCTCCAGTAGACCCATTGAATGAGCAAGTCACGTATGCTGAATTCAGGGCTACTTTCCAAGTACTTGCTCAGGCCATGACCGTCCAGGTCAATCAGCAGGCTGCGGCACCAGCTCCACCTCAGACTAACACTACTACAGTAAGGATCCAGGATTTCACTCGGATGAACCCTCCAGAATTTCATGGGTCTAAGTTAGAAGAGGATCCACTGGAGTTTCTCGATGACATCTAGAAGGTAATATGTATTATAGGTGTCACTCCAGTCGAGAGTGCAGATTTAGCTGCTTATCAGTTAAATGGAGTGGCTTACACTTGGCACCAGCAGTGGAAGGAGTCTCGAGGTACCAATGAAGGTCCGGTAAGTTGGAATCTTTTCAAGACTGCTTTTTTGGACCAGTTTTCCCACTTGAGCTTAGGGAAGCCAAGGTACAGGAATTTATTAACTTAAAGCAGAATGACATGAGTGTGAAGGATTATGCTCTCAAGTTCACATAGCTATCCAAGTATACTCCAGTAATAGTAGCTGACTCCAGAGCTTGTATAAGCAAGTTCGTATCTGGTGTGTCCGATGATGTAGTTAAAGAATGCAAGACGGCCATGCTTATTAAGGAAATATACATCTTCAGATTGGTTACCTATGCTCAAAAGATTGAGGAGGAGAAGATCAAGGAAAGGGGAGGAGATAGTAAGAGGGCTAGGATAGGTGACTTTAGCTACTTTCAGCAGAGGTCAGAAGGTGGTAACCGCTCTCAGTTTTGTCAAATAACTTCAGCTCTAGCTCTATCTTCTGCCAGTGCCCCAGTACCTAAATTCAAGAAGGATCGATGGGATAGAGCGTCTGGCTCTAAGTCCCAAGGTATAGTTACTAGCGGGCGCACCCATCCAGTATGTAAGAAGTATAGTAGGAACCACCAGGGTGAGTGTATGGCAAGTAATAGGAATTGCTCTGGGTGTGGTAAGCCAGGCCACATGATGAGAGATTGTCCAGCAGCTTCTCAAAAGAGCAAGGATGTTTGCCCACAAAATCAGGCTAGCTCTGCAATAGCTCCAGCAGGTCGCCCCACTCAGCAGGGTGCCTCATCTGGTACAGGTGGTGGTCACTACTAGAATAGGTTGTATGCTCTTCAGGATCGACAGGACCAGGAGGATTCTCTCGATGTGATCATGGGTATGTTGGAAGTCTTTCATTTGAATGCTTATGCATTATTAGATCCAGGGGCTACACTTTCTTTTATAACTCCATATATAACAGTAAATTTTGGGTTCAATCCAGAAATTTTCCCAAAACCCTTCTCAGTCTTTACTCCAGTTGGTGACCCAGTTATAGCTAGACGGGTATACAAAAATTACCCTGTCACTGTCTCCCAGAAAGTTACCTCAGGAGATCTTGTAGAGTTAGAAATGATTGATTTTGATATCATCTAGGCATGGATTGGTTACATTCATGTTATGCCTCAGTCGATTGTAGAACTATGATCGTTCTGTTTCAGTTTCCAAATGAGCCAACCTTAGAATGGAAGGGTAGTAGCTCAGTGCCTGTAGGTCAATTCATCTCTTACCTTAAGGCCAAAAAAATGATTTCTAAAGGGTATATCTATCATCTTGTTTGGGTTAAGGATTCAAACTCCAAAAGCCCAACTCTTGAGTCAGTCCCAGTAGTGAATGAGTTTCCAGAAGTGTTCCCAGAAGATCTTCCCAGAGTTCCTCCTGAATGGGAAATCGACTATGGAATAGATCTCATTCCAGATAGCCAAACTATTTTGATTCCTCCTTACAGAATGGCTCCAGCTGAGCTTAAGGAATTGAAAGAATAGTTGAAAGACTTTCTAGATAAGGGCTTTCTCAGACCCAACATCTCTCCATGAGGTGCTCTAGTTCTCTTCATGCGTAAGAAAGACGGTTCTCTCAGGATGTGAATTGACTACTATCAGTTGAACAAAATAACAATCAAGAATAAATATCCCATCCCCAGGATTGATGACTTGTTTGACCAGCTTCAGGGTGCTAGTTATTTTTCTAAGATAGACCTCAGATCCGGAAATCATCAACTCAGAGTCAGAGATAGTGACATCCTGAAGACAGCCTTCAGGACTCAGTATGGTCACTATGAATTTATAGTTATGTCTTTTGGACTAACCAATGATCCTTCAACTTTCATGGACTTAATGAACAGGGTGTTCAAACAGTATTTGGACTTGTTAGTCATCGTCTTTATTGATGATATCCTTATTTATTCTCGGAATGAGGAAGAGCATGCAACTCATCTTAGAGTTGTTCTACAAACTCTCAAGGATCACCAGCTATTCGCTAAGTTCAGCAAATGTGAATTCTGGTTATAGTCTATCGCTTTCCTTGGTCATGTGGTATCCATCAAAGAGATCCGAGTGGATTCTCAGAAAATTGAGGCAGTAAAGCACTGGCCCAGACCCACCTCTCCGACTGATATCAGAAGTTTCTTGGGTTTGGCCGGTTACTACAGGAGGTTTGTTGAAGGATTTTCATCCATAGCTTCCCCATTGACTAAGTTGACTATGAAAAAGGTCAAGTTTCAGTGGTCAGGTGAGTGTAAGAAAAGCTTCTTAGAACTGAAGACCAGGTTGACTACAACTCCCGTTTTCACTCTACTAGAGGGTTCAAATAGCTATGTGGTTTATTGTGATGCATTTAGGGTTAGCCTAGGTTGCGTCTTGATGAAGAAGGGTAAGGTCATAACTTATGCTTCCAAACAACTTAAGGTCCATGAGAAGAACTACCCGACTCATGACCTCGAGCTTGCAACTGTTGTGTTTGCCCTAAAGATTTGGAAACACTACTTGTATGGTGTTCATGTTGATGTGTTCACAGTTTATAAGAGTCTCCAGTATGTGTTCACCTAGAAAGAGTTGAATCTTTGTCAGAGGATATGACTTGAGTTCCTCAAAGACTATAATATGAATTCGGTCTACCATCCAGGTAAGGCCAATGTAGTGCCTGATGCCCTCAGCAGACTGTCCATAAGTAGTGTGTCACATGTTAAGGAAGAGAGGAAAGAATTAGCCAGGGATGTTCATAGGCTTGCTCGCTTAGGAGTTTGCCTCATGGACACGAAATATGGTGGTGTGATAGTCTAGAATGGGTCAGAATCTTCATTGGTAGCGGAGGTTAAAGAGAAATAAGATAGTGATCCCATATTATTTTAGTTGAAAGGTACAGTTCATCAGCAGAGAGTAGAGGTTTTCTCCCAAGGGGGAGATGGCGTGCTTCGCTATCAGGGCCATTTATGTGTTCCTAATGTGGGTGAGTTAAGGCAGCAGATCCTTACAGAAGCCCATAATTCTAGATATTCCATTCATCCGGGTGCCACTAAGGTATACCATGATCTATGAGAAGTTTATTGGTGGAGCGACATGAAGAGGGACATCGCAGATTTTATGGCTATGTGTCCCAATTATCAGCAGGTTAAAGTAGAACATCAGAAACCAGGAGGTGTGACTCAGGAGATTAGCATTCCTACTTGGAAGTGGGAAGTGGTCAACATGGATTTCATTATGGGTTTACCTCCTACTCGCAGACAACATGACTCCATTTGGGTGATAGTGGACAGAGTCACTAACTCAGCTCACTTCTTGGCTGCCAAGACTACAGATTCAACAAAGGACTATGCCAGACTCTACATCAGCGAGATAGTCAGGTTACATGGGGTCCCCTTGTCTATCATCTCAGATAGAGGTCCTCAGTTTACCTCTCATTTCTAGAGATCATTTCAGAAAGGTCTTGGTACTCAGGTGAATCTCAGTACAATATTTTATCCACAGACGGATGGTCAGGTAGAGCGTACCATTCAAATGTTAGAGTACATGTTAATAGCTTGTGTGATTGATTTCAAGGGTAGTTGAGGTGATCACCTACCCCTCATAGAGTTTGCCTATAATAACAGTTTCCACTCCAGCATTCATATGACCCCATATGAGGCACTCTATGGGCGTAGATGCAGGTCTCCAGTTGGTTGGTTCAAAGTAGGTGAAGCAGCCTTCATTAAGCCAGATTTGGTTCATGAAGCTATGGAGAAAGTTTAGCTCATAAGAGATAGACTAAAGACAGCTCAGAGTCGTCAGAAGTCCTATGCAGATGTGAGGAGCAGGGCCTTAGAGTTTGAAATCTATGATTGGGTTTTCCTGAAGGTGTCACCCATGAATGGGGTGATGAGATTTGGAAAGAAGGGGAAGCTCAGTCCCAGGTATGTAGGCCCTTATAGAATCCTGAAAAGGGTTGGAAATGTGGCTTATGAGTTAGAGTTGCCAGCAGACTTAACAATGGTTCATCCATTCTTTCACATTTCCTTGTTGAAGAAGTGTGTGGGTGATCCGGCATCAATAGTACCTTTAGAGAGTGTGGATGTGAAGGATCGCCTCACTATGAGGAGGTCCCAGTTGAGATTCTTGACCGTCAGTTCCATAGGTTTAGAAATAAGGAAGTCGCTTCAGTGAAGGTCTTGTGGAGGAATCAATCCGTAGAGGGAGCTACTTGGGAAGCAGAAGCAACCATGATGGCTAAGTATCTTCACCTCTTTCCTTCCGATTCAGCTTCAGCTTGAGGTAATAGTTCCTCTTCATTCTCTCAGTTTACTCTTGTGTAATTCAGTCTCAGTACCTTGTTCCATCAGTTATCCTTCCATTATAGCATATTTTCATGTTCATGGAACTCAGTTCAGTTAGATATCAATTTATATTACTTATTTGGTAGGGATTGCAGCTCCTTCCCTCCAAACTCAACTTGTTTAGTCTTCATTCAAGGATGAATGATCCCAAGAAAGAGATATTGTAACACCCCAGAACTTCCGGCCCAGACTTAGCTCAGAAAATCAGAAGAAAAAAATAATTTTTCCAACTGTCAGCCAGAATCACGAGTCAGTTCCATAACCCATGGAAGTTTTCACGAGTTGTGGACTAGACTCATGGAATTAAATCAGAAGCTTGAAGATTTCCTCTGAGAACCACGATTGGGTTCTATGGCCCATGGGAGGATCCATGAGTCGTGAACCCAAGTCATGGAATTAATTTCCAGTAGCCCAGTATTAAGTCCCCAGGGTTCACGAGTGGGATCCACGACCCGTGGAAGTTTCCACGAGTTGTGAACCCAACTCGTGGAACCCATCTTAAGAGACACAGAGATTTCAGCCCAGAAACCACGAGTGGGATCCACGACCACTGGAAGCTTTCACGATTAGTGAACCCAACTCGTGGAATCCATTCCTGTAGCTCAGTTTTTAGGACCAAGAACCATGACAGGGTTCCACGAGCCGTAGAACCTATCCGTGGAACCTGAGTCGTGAATTTTAGCAGGTTTTCTTTAAATTCTCCAGGGGCATTCTGGAATTTTCCCACCTCTTTTAATGCCTAAGCCACGATGCTTTGACTACCCTAAGCCTAGTTTATTAGTCAAAAACTACCTAAAACATCTATTCTCCTAAAATCATCAGACTTAGAAAGAAAAGAAACAAAAGAGGCGACAATTGTCTCTCAAGAACAAGCAGAGGTCTTCTTCAAGTTAAGCCCCAAAATCCAATGGATTTCTCCATAGTTTCTTCACCAGGTATGTGGGATTTCACTAGTGGGTTCCTTTCACCCATTTTGTCCCTAGAATTCAGTCAGTTTCTTTAGTTTCTCCATGCTATATTCAGACCTAGGGTTCCTAAATCTTAGGGATTCATTGTAATTTAGCTGCTATAGTTTTCGTGGTATTAATTACATGTTTCTTGGAGAAGTAGTATAGTTTCATGTATAGAACTCAGAAACCCTAGCTTGTGTAAATTTCAGTATTTCATAATTATGCTTGCTAGGCAGCTTAGACAGATAATCATGCTTCAAAATTCAAATGCCATATCTTTCAGTATTTGTATGTTGCATTATCAGACGATTATCAGTATTTGAGCTATCCAGCATCTCATCTTGCATTTTTATTGCTTATATTCAGTTGGGAGTAGACTTAGTACTGAGTGGACGAGGGGGTGAAGTCTTAGCTGTCAGATCAGGCTGAGAGCTTTAGTAGCAGTCCCCAATTCCCAGAACTACAGAGCCACTGTAGGCCAGAAAGGGGTCAGCTGTCAGATTAGGGTGGTCACCTTTGTCCCTTGTGGATATCAGTTTAGTGGATCCACGTCAGACTTGTTTGTACCCTTGGCAAGTTATGAACACCCTTCCATCCAGGGTTACAGGTTGGATCCATAGTTTGCTCAGCTTAGGGTATGTCGGTTAATAGTATCTCCCATAGTCAGATTCATATTGCTTTGACCATTTACTCAGTATCTCTTTCAGTATTTAGTTCAGCATATTATATGCATGTTAGTACTTGGTCATTGTATCCATCTTAGCTTTCAGTTTATGCTTCAGTATATACATATATTTCCATGTCCAGTTATTATGTTGTTCATCCTAGACCATATCCCGCATGCTCAGTACATTCAAAGTACTGACGCATACTTTTGTGCTACATCATTTTATGATGTAGGTTCAGGTGCTCAGCATCTAGACCGCACTTAGTTTGACTTCCAGTCCATACTCAGCAGCCTCATTAGTGAGTCCTCATAGTTCGAGGACGATAGACATGATTTACTTTTCAGTCTTTACTTCTCAGTTTCAGATTATTAGAGTTAGCTGGGGGCATGGCCCAACAACTTGTATCAGTTAGAGGCTTTCAGATATAGACTAGATTCAGCTGAGTCGTTAGTGTTATTTTCAGTCATCACTATACTTTTTATATATTTTATATTCAGACATGTTTTGGACTTTTCCCACTTCATATATTAAACTATTTTCCAGCTTCCACACAATATATGCTTTTAACTTGAAATTGTATAGATATGCCATGCCATAAGTTAGATTGGGGTTACTTGTGACACTGAGCACCGTGTTGCATCTAGGGGGTAGCCTCGGGGCATGACAAGAAGGAAGCCAACTCCTCTTAGAACCAGCTAGATGTAACTGTCCAGACCTCTTATTCTAACTTTTGTAAGAACGTGGAACGCTCCTATGATACCTTCCGTAGGAACATGCATAACACCCTGAAATACTTTCTTAAAAAACAACAACTTTCTCTCTCTGTTACAGTTTGTTGAAACTCTTTAATTGGGGTTTGTCTCCATCAAACACCTTTTTGGCTCTGTAACTAGGGTTCTTTATACCACTCTGAGTTTGTCTGCTCTCCCATTTTATGCACTTAGTTAAGTGTGTTGCCTATTCTCTGTGCTATGTGTTATTTGTTGTATATTTGTGTGCTCTTGTTTCTTTTTTATTATGCCAAAGGGGGAGAAGTTCTACATACAAATTCAAGAAAAAGAGAAGCTCCCAAAATTCAGTTAAGTAGAAAGTAATGGGGAGTTAAAATTGGAGCACCAAGAAAGGGGGAGTCCAATCAATTCACATGAAAGTCTACTACATATGAATTTATGTTCTTAATTGTCATTATCAAAAAGGGGGAGATTGTGGCCTCTTAAAAATTACCTACGACTAGTTTTAATAATGACAATCTAATCCAAAAATTTATTACAGGAAAAAAAGAAACAACAGACATGGGAGTATCAACAAAGATCAATCAAAAATACATTAGGCAAGAGGATCATAAGTCACGAGTACTCAGGTCCATGATTTAAGGTCGTGAAACCCCTGATTTAAGGAAGACTAAGAAAATAAAATCTCGAGTCACGGCAAGAAGGAAAGCATATCAAATCACATCTCCAAACAAGGAAGATTATCCAGATCATAAAAGGAAGAAGAATCATAGACATATCTGATATGAACATGATTAGCCGAAGACACTTACTCAAGGAATTAATTCAGATCCTAGATTGATTGAAATTCCCTTAGGTTTTCCTTTTCAAAGCAAGATCAGACCTACCTACTCAATTATAAAAGCCAACAAGACTAGAAGAATAAATTATGCAACTTCTCTTGAACAAGAACATTGTCTTGCTTTTATCTTTTATAATACTTTGTATACACTAGAGTTTATAATTGTAATAAAAAAAGAAAAGAAAGAGTCAGTACAAGTTATACAGGTAGAAGCTGTGTCAACATTTTAAACCAAAGAAGACAATATGTGATTGTCAAGAAAAAATCATTAGTAACTTCAACTTTTGAAGAAGCTCTAAAGGAAACTTTTGAAGAAGCTCTAAAGGAAACTCTTAAAACCCAAGGAGACTGGACTAGGCACCACACCGGTAATATAAATCAGGATAAAACTCTGTGTTCTTATTTACATTATATTTTTACAAGTTATTATTTTATATTCGATCAAACTAATTTGTAGGTGAGTCAACTTGTGCATAGCCACAATCGACTTGGACGACTCTTTCTTTTATGATTCACCCCCCTCTTGACTTCTAATATTTACATGCAATCATGTATGAATGCCAAACTTCTCTTTGAAGGCATGCAATGGAACATACATTACCTTTTTCTAGATGAATGTTTGCAGAAATGCAAAGTACACAAAGGCATTACATGAAAAAAAACGTTGGATGAGTTGGGGTAGGGAGTTGTATATTTTGTATAAATCAAGAGGTTAACACCAAAGTTTTGAAACTCTTTTCTTGAATATTCCACCAATAGTTTAGAAGACTTGCCTAAGCATATTACAGAGGTCCGTGCAGGGGAAAATTTACACTTAAAAAATGGGGCACATGAACCTGTGGTCACTTCATAAAACTAGATATTTTATATATATATATTTTAAAACTAGTATAATTTTACCTGTTGGCACCCATCCTACAAGAATACTAAATGGTGCATATGGTTAAAGTTGAGTTATTTACCTTGAGGACTAGAAATCAATTCCCACTAAATGCATTTTTTCAGAAATTCTAGAATCTCCTATGGGTCCATGTGACCACGGAAGATGTCTTGCACAGCCAAATAAAGCACAACAACTGGAGCACCAAGCACTCTAAGTTTAAGAAAAAGCTCCACTGGAATGCATGGTTGAAACTTGTTGAAAAGGGTTCAAGATTCTAGTTATCATAATGCAACTTCAATCTGCAAGAATTTATAAAGCCTGTGATTGGAAAGTATACATGCTTAAATTGTAATAGCATTTAAACAACATACCAGGCTATCCAAATGTATTTCAATGATGAATATTTACCATTGATAACCCTATGATGCTAAGATTCATTGCCGCAACTTTAATCAAACCAATCCTGGTAGATAAAACTAAGGCAGTGGAGATAGATGGAAGTGCCTTTCTCTCAACTATTTCAGGAAAAACTTTGTTATTTCATCAAATAATTCTTATCTTTTAATTATTTACCATCTCCCTAGATATATAGATGAATGTGTGATCTCGTGTATATGCCTTTTCGAAGAAGTGCCATGCTTATAAGGTCATCCCCTTTTAGCACCTATAGAAATTAACCAACTGCTGAATCCTCATTTGCATACTTAGAGATGTCTTCAGCCATAAATGACGTCGCCACACTTATGAGAGGTATGTTTAGCACCTTTGATGTTATGTTAAAGATAGATACAGAAATGCCAGTTGATGCCAACTCCAATGCACTAATCAAAGCAAAGAGCTTTTCAGGAGTGAGCTGGAGATCACTGTTTTTATTAAACATTTATTCATAGAAATATGAAGCACACGTTAACTAAATAAAATTGAAAAAAAACTTGAAAGACCATTTAATAAAATCCTTGTAATCCAAGGGAAACAAAATCTCAAGAAAGTAATTGCTCGAAAGAATGCGCAAAATCTTCCATTTGACAGCTTTTATATAAATGCTTGAAGCTCTTCAGAGCATGAGGTCATCTCAGCTAATTATAGATATGATAAGGTAAGCTCACGCGGACACCTGATTAGAATATGTAACAAAGTATGTGGTGCAAGACACACTTGTAGAAATCAAGCCGCACAACAGGAAAGAACCTCTTCTTTGACTTATTTTCATTCTTTTGTGTGACAACTTGTGCCACCACACTTCTTGAGTATAGTCTGCAGTTAGGCTTCAGAGTCTGGACTTTTGATATTTTGGAGGCTTTAACTTTTGACCGCACTTCAAGTATGCAGTCTACACTTCTGGACCACACTTAAGTCCCTTGAATCCTGAAGTTGCCAAAATATTTCGCGGTGGTTCTACAATTGTGTGGACCGCGCTCCAGTTGTGCAACCACACTTTGGGTCATTTTCCCTTTCCATCTAGTTTTTGGTTTTTTAGCCATCTTTTTGCTCTTTTTGTGGTTTCTTTGGTTCATTACCTAAAATCAAACAAACTAACATAAAATACTAGTTAATCATGTACCAAGGACGTCTAAAGTCTATGAAAATAGCGCCAAATGAGCTATAAATTCACGGCTCATCAACACCCCTAATTGAAGTGGAGCTAGATGGTGAACCATGGTACCATGACATCAAGCATTTCTTGGAAACAAAGGAATACCCGGTGCACACCAATGGGGACTAAAATAAATTGAGGTAAAGTAGATGAAAAATGGCTAGAACACTTATCATTAATAGATGAAAAATAGCTAATAGCAGTTTGCTTTGGCCAATTATACCAGCAAAGGATGGATCGAAATACAACAAGAAGGTATGTCCAATGAATTTTAAAGTTGAAAACTTGTTATGAAATGCATCCTTCCCCATCAACAAGAGGCTACGAGAAAATTTACCCTAAATTAATAAGGCCTTACATCGTTAAACAAGTGTTGTCAAAAGGAGCTTTACAATTGACAAATATAGAGGGAAGGGTGGCAGACATGGAAGTTAATACAGACTCAGTCATAAGATACTACATCTGACACTCCCTCACTTTGGCACCTTTGTGTTTATTATTCTCAGGTTAGAATGACAAAAGGTCATCATCCTCTTTATCGAAACACCACTTACCTCTTACTAGCCCTTTGAGATTTATTTGATTTCTTTCATTTTTTTTCTTTGGAACCAATGCAAAAAAAAAAAACCAAAAACAAAATAAAACAAAACAAAACTATGTGTTCACTGAACTACATTTGACCTGATTCCTAAAAAGGATACGTAGGCAACCCTATTCTATGGTTCGGTCCAATCAATAAAAAATCACACTTTCCTAGTATTCAAAAAAACTGGGGCATTTTCTTATTTTATTTAAATGGTCTTAGAGTTGTAATTCACTCTTGAAGTCCTTTTTGCCTTGTCCCATTAAGATTTTCTGATCAATCTTTTAGAATGCCAAGTTCGGTGTGCTGCAAATGTGTGAAGTGTGAATAAAGAGAAATAAAATAAGAGAGTCTTATAGGGGAAAACCCTCACGAGAACCATAAGGTGATGGTAAGTAAGAAAAAAAAGAGTCTAATAGGTAAACACCCTCACGGGCAAGGAAATAATAAGCGACAGAAGAAAAATGAGTGAGTCTTATAGGTGAAAACTCGGTCACCATAAGGAAATGGTAAGTGGAGAGAAACAAACTGAGAGAGTATTATAGGTGAAAACCCTCATAAATACCATAAGGCGATGGTAAGTTGAAAAAAAAAAGTGTTATAGGTGAAAACTCTCATGGACTCCATAAGACGGTGGTAAGTGGAGAAAAAAAAAGAGAGAGGTCAGTTGGTGAAAACTCACAAAAATCACCATTGATCGAACGAGGATTGCTTATCATGGAATAAGAAAGATCAAGACAGAGGATTCAATTTTAGATTGAAAGGTGCAACCTACTTTGAGATTTAGACATTTTTGATAGACCAGATGTCTAGTCCCAAATGCATATCATATTTCATTGAAGTCGGTACATATCTCCAAATAATCTTTCTCCCATTTCCCCAAAACGGACACCTTCTAGTTAAACATAACTCTTTTATTTTTATTTTTTGTTTTTTCCCTACTACATTCTTTGAGTCCCTTTCAGTATAATCTTATGTAAAAAATAAAAGCAAAGGTATAGAGCAAAGATTGTTTGTCAAGCACAACATTGACGACATCATCAAACCTTTTCTAGTAAACCCTGATAGGTGCAATGCCCGAAAAGCATAATATTATTTTGAGGCATTGGTGAAAGGTTCACCAAATCAAGGATTTACGTTAAAGAATAAGATTGGTTACGCCACAAGCATAAAATAGTACTGGACCAAAATAGTCAAGGCAGGGGTCAAAAGACAAAGGTTCGAGGCCTCCAAGCAATTTGTTCAATCACTGACAAAGTTAACAATATATACGTTGGGCAGACTTAAAGAAATTTTTTGCAGGGTATCAAGGCCACAAACCAACCACCATTTTAAAACTCATAAATCTTTCTTTGTTCAAACAGGAATGAAGTAACTTCGAGAAGCAGTTCGTGAAAAGACAATGTCCACAAAGTGAAGTTTCTCAAACCTGTCTTCTTTGATAATCATGTCATTCGTAGTCTTGCATTTTAGGCAATGAAAAACCCTATATATATAAAAAAAAAATAGTTTCAAAGTCCCTCAATTTCAACTTGGGGCATTTTTTTTTATATAAAATTAAAAAAAGAAAAAAAGATATACTACTTTAAACCTTCACAGGGTACGATATTTCTTGGTTGCATTTTAGGAAACAAAAATCCCTATTTTTTTCCATTCCTTCACAGGGTACGACATCCCCTGGTTGCAATTTTAGGAAACTAAAACCCCTATCTCTTTATATGTTCTCACAGGATACGACATTCCCTGATTGCATTTTAGGGAATAAAAACTCTATCTCTTTATATATCCTTCAAAGGGTATAACATCCCTTGGTTGCATTTTAGGGAATAAAAACTCCTATCACTTTATATATCTTCACATGGTACGATATCCCCTGGTCGCATTTTAGGATACAAAATCCCCGATATTTCCTCACATCTTCACAGGGTACGACATTCCCTGCTTGCATTTTTAGTGAACTAAAACCCTATCTCTTTTATTGTCTTCACAAGGTACGATATTTCCTGGTTGCATTTTAGGAAATAAAAACCCTTGTTTCTTTATATATCCTTCACAGGGTACAACATCCTCTGGTTGCATTTTAGAAAACAAAAAAATCGATCTCTTTATATGTCTTCATAGGGTACTATATCCCATGGTTGCATTTTAGGGACAAAAGCCCCTATATTTTCTCATATCTTCATAGGGTACGACGTCTCCTGGGTATTTTTAGGGAACTCAAACCTCTCTCTCTTTATATGTTCTCACAGGATACGACATTATCTGGTTGTGTTTTAGTGAACAAAACCCCTATCTCTTTATATATCCTTCACATGGTACAACATCCCGTAGTTTCATTTTAGGAAACAAAAACCCTATCTCTTTATATGTATTTACAGGGTACGTCATCCTCTGGTCACATTTTAGGGCACAAAAGCCTCTATATTTCCTCATATCTTCACAGGGTACGACATCCCTGGTCGCATTTTGGGGCATAAACACCCCTGTCTTTTTATGTTTTCACAGGGTACGATATCCCTTGATCGCATTTTAGGAAACAAAACCCCCTAAATCTCCTCATCTCTTCACATGGTACGACACTCCTTGGTTGCATTCTAGGTCATAAAAAACTCTTATATCTTTTCATGTCTTCACAGGGTACGACATCCCCTGGTTACAATTTTAAGAAATAAAAATTCTATTTCTTATCTTTTTCATATCTTCATAGGGTACATTTCCTGGTTGCATTCTAGGGCACAAAAACCTCTATTTTTTCATGTCTTCACAAGGTACGACATCTCCTAGTTGCCATTTTAGGAAACAAAAATCCTATTTCTTATCTTTTTCATGTCTTCGCAGGGTACGATATTCCTTGGTTGCATTCTAGGGCACAAAACCCCCTAAATTTTTCATGTCTTCACATGGTACAACGTCCCTTGGTTTCCATTTTATGAAAAAAAAAATCCTATTATCCTTTTTCAAACCTTTCACAGGGTACAACATTCCCTAGTTTCATTTGTTGAGAATATGAATCTTATTTTATTTTCATACCTAGCTTAGATTCCTACTATTATCTTTCTTTTATTTAAGTAGTTATTTTATAGTTTTACTATTCACTCACAAAATTTTCCTAGTGTAAACTGGGGCAGAAATTTTTTGTTCATTTTTATTTGCCTTTGATAGCTTGCAGGTGTTCTCACGAAGCACAAATTTAATGATCAAGAATAAAATCCCATCCTCAATTAAAGAAGATAAGAATGTTCAATCTCGAAGACAGTTAGAGTCAGCTCTAACACATATAGTTGTCCAACATCTCAAGAGACATCTTCTTAACTTCTGATCTAGAGAACAAGCACCCAAGAATATTCTACGAATTGTCCTTTGGAGGAGAATCAATTAATCAATCCAAGTTGCAAGTTCAAGTCTCAAATTCTAACTTCAAGATCAATTTTTGAGATTTAGATAACCATCGACAGAATGTGAGGCGATAACTGAAGATCGAAAAGGAAGCTCTGAAGCAAGAGAGTCAAGACAAGTAGAGTAGATAGGATCTTGAATTTTTCCTTCCTAATTTCATTTTTCTGATGTAATAATAGGAGCCACGGATCGGAAAATCGACAGGATCTCACTCGACTCTCCTACGCATCCTTTCATCCTGCACCCACTTGAACTACACGTGACATGATTCTCTTATAACCCCAGATATATAGGCTGCCCAAAGCTTGGGCTCGATCACACCTCTTTTCTTTTGTTTTATTCTATTTTGTTTTATTTTATTTTTTCTCTTTATTAATAAATGGTTAGATCGAAAATCATTCACGTTGTTCATTTCCTTGCTTGAAAACTCTCCATGTATTCAAGAAAAGAGGGACATGTTGTGAACACTTAATTGTTGACCATACCTAATGTTCACACCATTTAGTGTTTAAAATATTTCTTTTAGGTCTACATTAGGTATTTTAATTTTTATATCATTTTTAAACTATTTAAAAATTACAAAAAAAATAGAGTCACGTTTTAGGATGAGTTTTGTTTTTTATTTCTCTAAAAGAAAAGAAAATTTACAAAAAATACATTTTCCTTAGTTTAGATTATAATAAACAAGCTTGCGATTTTAGTGATTTTCTTTAATTATATTGTAGTTTAAACTAGCCATTTAACTTTTTTATATTTTTACCTAGCCTAGAAATAGTAAGTTAATATTTTCATCTTTTAAATAAAAGATTAAAAAAAAGAAAAAATACAAAAAAACTGTAAAAGGAAAGGAAAGAACACTAACCTAAAATACTCCTCACTGCTACCTTAAACACCCTAACCGACACACAAAGTTTTTACTCAAGACACAAAACCTACAACATACCCTATATATACCACATAAAATAATACACACTCACACACATGAGAGAGAAGAAACAAACAACAAACATAGACACAATACACAATACACAATACACAATACACAATGCACACAACACCATACAGACCATATACACAATCCCTAGAACAATTACAACACACAACAACAACCATCCTACATCCTAAGCCTTCCACTCAAATAATACAAACACACATCTTATACACACATATAGAATAGACAACAACAAACATACAAAAACAAAGCAAAACAGAGAATACCAGAGAGTACAAAAAATATACTTTGAGGTTTTATTTACGGTTTCGAGTTCATGGCTCTTGAAAGTTAGCTATTTGTTAATTTTGAAATTAGTATATTGTAGCGATTTTTATTGTGGGTTAATTTTTGTAAGAGGTAACCTTCAATCTTTCTTTGTATAATTTAATTTTATAATTCTATGAGATCAAATTCTAATGTTATAAAATTACTTATATTTTGCATGTGTTTTAACATTGACGAAGTGTTTAAGTTTTTAAATAAAACTTAAATAATGGTTTATACCAATGTTTAAGACTCTAAATATTTCTTTTTTATGATGTCGCTTCTCAACCTCAACGTCTTGACAGTCTTAGTGTTAGGCTACTGATTATGCTATAGGGATGTTAAATGATTTCTTTTCTTAGTTCATTAAGCACAAAGGATTCCATTCGGCTATTTATTGAGGTTGAAATTTGTTTGTACGTGAACAAGTTAAGCTCAAGCCTAAAATTTACATTCACTCCAACGAAACTATACTATCAATTAATATATCAAGGTTGATCGTGTACGGTTATGCTCCTTGGTTAACTTACGTAATTACAGGGCTTTGTGTGCGGCTACGCTCCTTGACCAAAATATAATTAGTCACAAATTTACGCGCATATTTCTTAGGTAAATAAGCAATTAACAAACACAGGTTTATCCAAGAATTAATTTAAGTCAAAAATAAGTTGATAAAACGATCGTGCTAGAATCATGAGACTCGAGGGATGCCTGATACCTTTTCCTTGATCAATAGAATTTCTTATCCAGATTTCTAGTTTGTAGACAAATATTAAAGATTCAATTTTTTTGATTAGGGATATAATAAGGTGACTTGGAACACCAAAATTCAATTTCATCTGGCGACTCTGAATAAATAAAATGAATAATCTCTTTTCAAAATATCATTTTAATTGAAAAAACCCTTAAACCATATATAAGAGGGTGAACAAAAGGGGTGTGATAAGTTGTATTTTGCTAGGACTAAAGAATATTTAAAGCACAAATTAATTCTATATTTGTATGAATACTTTACCAAAAAAATCCAAAAAAACTCAAAAACCTTGAGGAAATCGAATAACTCAAAAAAACCCGAGGTTGAAAAACTCGACTTTTATTGGTTTGATTTAGTTTATAAATTTAAAAACCTGATACTAATGGTATGGTTTGATATTTAAAAAATAAGAATTAACTCGGTCCATGTACACCCCTAGAAACCTACTTACTTATATATATATATATATATATATATATATATATATAAGTAAGTAAGTAGGTTTCTAGGGGTGTACATGGACCGAGTTAATATATATATATATATATATATATATATATATATAATTTTTCATGTGCTTCTTGCATCACAATTTATGTGGGACTGTTCGGATTTTGATGGTCCAATGAGTTCTCTTAGATCACAATTTTTTTCCGTATGTATTTCAAAATTTTTTGAATGATCAATTATTGTGACTTATAGTACTTTTTACATAGTCTTCATATATGTAAATTTAATTTCAAAAACTCCAAGACTTCATCTTTGAATTCACAATCAAAACTAAAAAGTTTGACCCATGAAATTTAAAAGGTGTTGCATAAATTTGAGACATAGGGGGTATAATTATTTACTCAAAGCTTTGATTTAATATAAATTAATATTATTTTATAAAATTATGTACTAAGTAATTCAACATTCATGTGCGTTGCACATGTATGCCAAGAAACTAGTATTATAAAACTTATAGAGAACAATAAGCAAGAATATATATTTTCAACAACAACCATACGCCGGTTCAGTGCCATCAAACCAGCCTATATGTCTCGTCTATGCCAGAGGAAGAACCTTCACTCTCTTCTTGGCAGGTGTAGATTTTGCTGACTGGTTTGCGAGAGGTGTCTCTCACCTACTCTTTTCATATATTCTGGACTTGTCTACGTTAGGGACCTCAATCTCCTAGTTGTCTTCCTCATGAACTTTCTCTTTGTTTGTGAGTTTTTCTTCGCCATTGCTCATAACCTTATGCTCTGATATGAATTATCACGGGGCTAAAATTTTAGGAGCCGTGGGACAATCTTGCAAGGTCAAACATTTCCTCAAAGGTTCAGTCCTAATACACACACAAGCACAAATCATGCAAGAGCCTTAGAAAACAACTAGGGGTGGCAAAATTAAACTCAACCCGCCCAACCCATTTAGGTTTGGGTTGGTTATTGACCCTCCCATTTGTTAGCTCAAACCATTTTAACTCATTAAAAATTGAGTTGATATGTAACCTAAATTAACTTTTGAGAAATCTTGTCAAAATTTTTTTAAAAAAACATTTTTATGATTTTATATGTTATATATAGTTATAATAAAGAAAAAAAATTTTTATTGGGTATTAAAAACTTATAAAATAACAAATAAAGCAAATAAAACTTAGTAAAAATCAGACGGGTTGGGTTATGACCCATTACTAGCCCATTACCTAACCCATTTTGATCCAATCCATTTTGACCCAAGCAAATTTGGGTCAGGTTGGGTCTTGAACCACTTTAACCTGTCCAAATTTAATCCAACCCACCCATTTGCCACCCGTACAAACAACACAACAAGAAAGTAAATGAAAGAGATAAGCAAAGTTGGGAGACAAGAGCCCAATTTTCTGATTTATATTTTAAAGGTGAACATATTATAAGACAAGTGTCATAAGTCTTATACATCTCTATATATAAAGACCTCAGAAGGAAAGGTTGAAAATCAAAGAAAAAATCCTACAAGCTTCCCAAAATAGAAAAGGAAAGGTTGGCAAAAAAGGCAAGTCAAATGTTTTCCGAAATGGCAAAAAGCAGCTTTTGGTTGGTGGGCTGTCTTTCCAATGTGATGTAGATCAGTCCTTGGGACTTGTGGCTGCTATTGTGAGCCTTCAAAGGCATTAATTGGCAAGCTTGTTCCTTCAAGTAACCTCTTAAAGTCTGCAACATTTTGTCTCCAATATTTGAACAAGTATGAGCCTCTTTCGAATCTTTCACATGGCCATATTATTGAGAATTCAATGTAACTAATTGCAGGGTAACACATGCTTGTCACGGGCCTAAATTTTTAGGAGCCATGGCATAACCTTGAAAGATCAAACGGCCCCTCAAAGGTTCTGTTCTAATACACACACAAGAACAAATCGTGCAAGAGCCTTGGCAAACAACACAACAAGAAAGTAAATAAAAGAGACAAGCAAAGTTTGGAGGCAAGTCCTTGATTTTCTGATTTATATTTGAAGGTGCAAATATTACAAGGCAGATGTCATAAGGCTTATACATCTCTAAATATAAAGATCTCACAAGGCAAGGCTGAAAATTAAAGGAAAAACCCTACAAGCTTCCTAAAATAGAAAAAGAAACATTGGTTAAAAGAGCAAGTCAAATGTTTCTCGAAATGGAAAAAAATAGCTTTTGGTTGGTGGGCTATCTTTCCAATGTGTTGCAGATCAATCCTTGGGACTTGTGGTGCTGTGAGCCTTCAAAGGAATTAGCTGGAAAGCTTGTTCCTCCAAGTAACCTCTCAAAGACTGCAACATTTTGACTCCAACATTTTAACAAGTATGAGCCTCTTGTTAATTTGCCACATGGACAAATGTTGAGAATTCAATATAGCTGATTGCGGGGAAGCACACGTTTCCCCACCTGAAATGGCGACGACGGCGGTGCCATATAACTGTAAGTATTTATGGACTTGGTCTTTAAACTGCCATAAATCCTCCTATTTTTCCCAAGACGCTTCTTCCAGAAACTGTCCCTTCCAATGAACTAAAAACTAGGAGCTAGAATTATTCCAGCCCTTGCCTCAGATCAACTGATGATCAATGATTGCCTCAATCTTCTTGTCCATGGTAGACAATGTTCTGAAAATTTGGGCACGACTGGATTTCCCCCGCTCCATGTCTTCCTTGTCTTTAAAATATGGTTTCAATTGGATAGCATGGTTGATGAGATATATCTTCAAATGGTGTGGCATATTCAGCTTGTACGAGATCTTTCCAACCTTGGCAACAATCTTAAAAGGACCCTCATAATATCAAATCAGACTTTGATTGATTCCACATAAAGACTTGAACTACTGAGGGTTGAGCTTGACTATAACCTTGTCACGAATTTGATAATCAACTTGCCGACATTTTTTCTCAGCAAACTTCTTCATTTTCCGGGAAGCCTTGTCAAGATAACACCGGGTCAAATCAACCTATTCCTCCCAAGCCTTTGCTATATAATATGTACTCAGATTTTTAATTTGGTATTGACGGGAAAAGATAGCGGTGTGTTGGGCTGCTGACCCTAATAAGCTAAATAGATCTCTCCAAAATGCATGGGTAAAATAGGGATCACGATCACTCATTATATGCCTCGACACACCCTAATATTTCACAAAATCACGCAAAAATAATCTTGTTGCCTCCCTAGCTTTGTAACTTATCGTGGTGGCAATAAAAATTGCATACTTTAAAAATCAATAGATAATAACCATAATAGTGCCAAATCCCTCTAAATTAGACAAGCACATAATAAAGTCTATGGTGACACTGTCCTATGGTTTCTCTGCAACTGGCAGTGGCTCAAGAAATCCTCTGGGTGCCTTATTCTCCACCTTGTCTAGTTGACAAATAAAACAAGTACAAACATATACCTTGATGTCATCCCATATACGAGGCCAATAATATGATGACTCTAATAGATCTAACATATGTTTCTTCCCTAAATGACTAGCCCAAGCTATCTCGTGTCCCTCCTTAGTCAACATACGCCTAAGGTTTTTCCACTTGGGTACATACACATGCCTGCCGGTAGTGTAAAGTAGACCATCTTCTTCCCAAAACTTCTTTGGCTTGCCTTGGCTGGCTAAGACAAGAAGCTACTTTATTATTGAATCATGTTGCATGTCCTCCTTGATGGAATCAACAATGTTGTTGCTGGTTGTGCTAACAAGAGCTGCTAACACTACCTTGCGACTTAATGCATCGGCTATAACATTTGCCTTCCTTGATTTATACTCCAATGTGTAATCAAACTCTGCTAGGAAGTCCTGCCACCTAACTTGCTTAGGCAATACTTTCTTTTGGGACTAAAAATAGCTTGTCGCCACATTATCTGTCTTGATAATAAAGTGAGCTCCTAATAAATAATGACGCCATGTCCTTAGGGAATGGACAACGATCGTCATTTCCTTTTCTTGGATAGTGTATCACTGTTATGAATCCTTTAATTTCCTAATTTCAATTTCTATAGGATGGTCCTCTTGCATTAGGACGCCACCAATAGCAAAATTAGATGCATCAATTTGGACCTCAAAGACTTTGGTGAAGTTCAGTAGAGCCAAAATAGGCTCCTTTGTGATCGCAACCTTCAACTCTTCAAATGCTTTGCTGCACCTACCACTCCACTCCCAATCATGACCCTTTTTCAATAGATCAGTGAGGGAAGAAAAAAATGCGTAATAGCCAAATATGAATCACCGGTAATAATTGGGGAGGCTAAGAAAGGACCAAAGCTCGAGTACTTTCATTGAGGCCTCCTAAAATCAAATAGCCTCCACCTTGTCACTGTCCATCCTTATTTATCTGTGGAAGATAGTTTGCCTAAGGAACTAGATAGTAGGTTGTGCAAAATTGTACTTCTCCCACTTGACATATAATTCATTCTCCCAAAGAACCTTAAACACTTAATGAAGGTGTTCGAGATGCTCGTCCAAGTTGTTTCTATAAATCATGATGTCATCAAGGTAGATGACTACAAACTGATCCAAAAAGGAATGGAACAGCTTGTTCACCAATTGTAACACCCCAGAAACTTAGTCAACTTTTAAACTCAGAATCTCAAAAAAAATTCAGCTCTTTAGGGTTTACGGGTCCAAACCACAGATCGTAGTTTGAACCACAAATCATGGAATTGAGTCGTGGTTTAAGTCTGCCAGGACCAAACTCTGATCTGACAACCATGAGTTGCTTCTACGGACCGTAGTTTAGTCTATGGCCCATCCTGTCAACTCGTGGTATCAGACCTGGAGACTGACTGATTTCCCAGTAACCACGAGTCAAGTATATGGCCCATAGTTTGAACTATGGACCATCCTGTTGACTTGTTGAACCTGATCAGAGACCTGCCAAGTCGTTCAGGAATGACGAATTGGTTTGATGGACCGTAATCTATTCTATGGTCAATCCTGTTGACCCATAAATTTACCTCCTGCAGCCTGTTCATTTGGACAGGAACGACAGATGGAAACCACGAGCTGTGGTTTGATCTACGACTAGTGGAATCCGTCTGTGGTCCCTGAAAGTCAACTTTTTTCAACTTTTTCCTGATTATCTTCAAGGGGTATTTTAGTCATTACCCACCCTTTTAAATCCTAAGTGAGGTTATTTTGACCATTTTTAGCATAATTTCTAAACCTATTAGCCTAAGTCCCTTCTCATTACCTCATTCATCTCCCAAAAAGGAAAAGAACTCCTTCAAGCTCCAAGTCTCAAGCTCCAAGATCAAGTCTCCTTTCTTTTCAATTTCAAGTGGGTTAGCTTTAATCAAGGTATGTGGGTATTCAATAAGGAATTTCCTTTACCCCTATGCCCAAAACCCCAATCTTCAAAATTGAATTTATGGATTTCAAATTAGGGTTCTTATTCAAATTAGGTGAAAGTTATAGGTCTTCTTTTAAGGCATCAATTCATGATTTCTTCTTACATATCTATGATTTAATTGAAGTTCCTTAGTTGATTTCAAAAGCCCATATGGTTATGATGAATTTTAGCATGTTATCATTGAATTGCATGTCTTCAAGTAAAATTTGTATGTTTAGGTGACATGACCTCTATTTTCATGAAATTGCATGCCTAATCCTTTAAGCTATGATATAAGAAGGGAAAGTATATTTTGAATTATGGTTTTGCAAAGCTTTAAGATTCATGACTTATGAACTGCATGACATCAGATATGTCCTTATGTTTTTCCAATAGTTTTAGACATTTCCCTATATTTTATGAAAGATTTAGCATCCTGATATGTCTACCTAAGTTATGAACAGTTTTGACATCAGATATGTCGTAAGTATTATGAGCTATATGTATATGTTTTGGGAGTAGTATTAGCACTGAGTTAGACAGGGTGAGAGTACCCTTAGTCCCAGAACTACGTGCCCCTGTAGGTTCTAAGTCCCCTCAGTTGTGCATCAGATTTAGTGATCACGCCACAGTCATGCCTCTATACCCTGGCAAGGTATATTGGGTCCTTTCGATGGGGCGTATACATCGGATTCCATATAGCTCACATGGTCTATGTCGGTTAGAGAACCTCTCACAGAAACAGTAGTAGGTTTTAAAATGCATTGACTCTTTGCCTTCAGATTTCAAGACTATTATGATTACTATGATATTTGTATAATAGCTTTCACATTGCATAGAGTCTCTTGCATTTCAGTTTTACAAGTTTATTTAGCATGTTTATTTCAGATTCCTGTTTATCTCACATATTTAGTACATCCTATAGTACTGAAGCATTTTGCGCTGCATCTTTTTAGGATGCAAATTTAGGCACCTGTCCTCAGACTCGTGGCTAGACTATGCCAGAATTTCAGCTGATCAGTGGTGAGTCCTTATTCTTCGGGGACTAGAGTTAGCGAGCCTATCTTTATGTTTTCATTTTAGACTTTCGAGTTAGCTGGGGTCTTGTCCCATCAACTCTCATTGACAATTAGAGGCTTTCCAGACATAGAAAGTATTTGGGTCTCCTTTTTGGATGTGTACCCTATTTGACTTGATTATCTATATATCTGATTTTAGATCTTCCTATTATGCTTCCGCTTATCTATTGATTTATCTGAGTTATGCTATGACTAAGGGTTAACTTGGGACACTTGTTATCCCGGGTCCCGTGTTTTGTCTAGCGGGAAGGGGTAGCCTCGGGGTGTGACAAACTTGGTATCAGAGCCAGGTTTAAGAGTCCTAGGATGTCTGAAAGTCGCATCGAGTAGAGTCTTTTTCATATGTGTAAAGCGCGCCACACTTATGAGAGAAAAGCTATGAGATGTCTTAGAAAAACTTCACTTCTTTCACGATCATATCGTGTGATAGATATTAACTCTAATATCCCTCTAGTCCTTTCCTTATACGTTTCAGATTATGCCTCGATGTGCTATGCCTCACCAAGCCTCTCAAAATATTGTTCCTCCAGTTCCAGCCCCCGAGGTCACGAATGAAGAGTTCAGGAACGCCATCCACATCTAGCCCAGACCATGGCCGCTCAGACCAATCAACCATCTCCTATCCCCGTCCACCCTCAAGGTGGGGTAGCGGCCTGAGTTTATTATTTTATCTGTATGAACCCATCAGAGTTATGGGGTTCAAGAGTGAACGAGGATCCGCTAAATTTTATTGATGAAGTGAAGAAAATCTTTGATGTGATGCTAGTGGTTGGTGTTGATTGTATCGAGTTGGAATCCTATCAACTCAAGGATGTAGCTCATATCTGGTTCATACAACAGAAGGAAGCTAGGGCTAGGGACATGGTCCCCATGACTTGGGAATGTTTTAAGAGGGCTTTCCTTGATCGGTTCTTCCCGAGGAAGTTGAGGCAAGTGAAGGCCGAGGAATTTGTGAATTTGAGGAAGGGATCTATGACTATTCAGGAGTACAGTTTGAAGTTCACTCAGCTGTCTATGTATGCCCCCATCTATGGTAGCGAACCCATAGGATCAAATGAGCAAGTATATCTATGGGCTTTCAGATTTGGTAAAGAAAGAGTGTAGGTCTGCTATGCTGTTGAGTGACATGAGTATCTCCAGGCTTATAACTCATGCTCACCAGATCGAGGGAGATAAGCTTAGGGAGATGGCTAGGGAGAACAAGAGGGCTAGATCTGAGTGTTCAGGTTTTGGCCATTAGAGGTCCGGTGGCGGACATCGCTCCTCGTTTTAGAAGAAGTCATCAGGACCCATGCATTCTACCACTAGTGCTCCTTCTCAGGCCTTCAGGCCTCTTCATGATCAGTCTGGTAGAGGTGTAGGCTTTTATTCTCAGAGGAGTGGTGCAAAGGGGCCTTTCTACACCATTTGTACCAAGTGTGGAAAGAATCATCCTGACGAGTGTCTAGCCGATAAAGGGGGTTGTTTTGGATATGGTCAGGTTGGTCACAGGATTCAAGATTTCTCTTCAGCTAAGAAGGGGCAGGGTGGTAGCAGGACTCAATCTTCCCCAGCAGCTCTAGGAGGTCGACCAGCCCAACAATGTGCTTCTTCTAGTTCTGGCGACCAGTGCCAGAACTGCCTTTATGCTATGTCCTCTCGTCAGGACTAAGAGGGTTCCCGAGATGTTATTACTAGTTTGTTGAAAATATTCTCTTTCGATGTGTATGCTTTATTGGACCCCGGTGCCTCCTTATCTTTTGTGACCTCTTATGTAGCATACAAATTCAAAATTTGTCCTGAATTGCTTTTAGAATCCTTTTGTGTTTCTACTCCTGTTGGTGAGTCAGTCCTAGCCAAAAGAATCTACCAAAATTTCCCTATCTCAGTCCTTTATAGAGTCACTTCAGTGGATTTGGTAAAGTTGGAGATGACTGATTTTGATGTTATTCTTGGTATGGATTGGTTTCATGCTTGTTATGCTTCGGTTGATTGTCCTACTCGGGTTTTCAGTTTCAAGTTTCTAAGTGAGCCTGTCTTAGAGTGGCAGGGTAGTACTCCATCCTCGAAAGGTCATTTCATATCTTATCTTAAGGCTAGGAATATGATTTCTAAGGGTTATGTTTATCATATAGTTTGGGTTATGGACTTGGAGTCGGAAACCCCACCCCTTCAGTCTGTTCCTGTTGTGAATGAATTCCCAGAAGTGTTTCCCAAAGATTTGCCCGGAGTCCCTCTCGAGTGGGAAATCAACTTTGGGCTAGATCTTCTTCCAGATAAGAATCCTATATCTATTCCTCCCTATAGAATGGCTCCCGCAGAACTTAAAGAATTAAAGGATCAGTTGAAGGATCTTCTTGATAAGGGTTTCATCAGGCCTAGCATTTCTCCATGAGGTGCTCCAATCTTATTCGTGCAAAATAAAGATGGTTCCCTCAGAATGTGTATTGACTACCGTCAGTTGAACAAGTTTACAATCAGGAATAAGTATCCCATTCCTAGGATTGATGACTTATTCGATCAGCTTCAAGGTGCTAGTTTTTTCTCCAAACTCGACCTTAGGTCTGGTTATCATCAGCTTCATATTAGTGAGTGTGATATTTCGAAGACAACCTTCAGGACTCGGTATGGTCATTATGAATTTATTGTGATGTCTTTTGGTCTAACGAATGCTCCTGCAGCTTTTATGGATTTTATGAACTGTGTGTTCAAGCAGTATTTAGATATGTTTGTGATTGTGTTCATTGCTGATATCCTTATCTATTCTCGGAGTGAGGAGGAACATGCGAACTATTTGAGAGTGGTATTGCAAACTCTCAAGGACCGGTAGTTATTTGCTAAGTTTAGCAAATGTGAGTTCTGGATGCAGTTTGTTGCTTTTTTGGGTCACATTGTGACTATAGATGGTATTTGAGTTGATTCTCAAAAGATTGAGGCAGTAAAGAACTGGACTAGACCCACATCACCGTCTGATATCAGGAGCTTTTTGGGTTTGGCTGGTTACTACAGGAGATTTGTGGAAGGATTTTCTTCCATTGCTCCCCCATTAACTCGGTTGACTCAGAAGAAGGTAAAATTTCAGTGGTATGACCTTTGTGAGAAGAACTTTCAGGAATTGAAAACTAGATTGACCACAGCTCCAGTGTTGGCTCTACCCAAGGGCCTAGATGATTTTGTTGTGTATTGTGATGCTTCTAGGATTGGTTTGGGTTGTGTGTTGATGCAGCGTGGTAAAGTGATTGCTTATGCTTTGAGACAACTTAAGGCTCATGAAAAGAACTGCCCTACTCATGATCTTGAGTTAGCAACCGTGGTCTTTGCTTTGAAGATTTGGAGACATTACTTGTATGGTGTTCACGTGGATGTATTCACTGATCATAAAAGTCTTCAGTATGTGTTCACTCAAAAGGAATTGAATCTGTAATAAAGAAGATAGCTTGAGCTTCTTAAGTATTATGACATGAGTGTGCTTTACCATCTGGATAAGGCCAATGTTGTGGCGGATGCACTTAGTAGATTGTGCATGGGTAGTGTGTCTTCAGTCGAAGATGGGAAGAAGGAATTGGTTGAAAAGGTTCATAGGCTTACGCGGTTGGGAGTTTGCCTTATGGACTCTACAGAAGGTGGTGTTATTGTTCAGAATGGTTCCGAATCATCTTTGGTAGCTGAAGTGAAGGCAAAGTAAGATAATGATCCTATTTTGCTTCAGCTAAAGGGTGCAGTCCATCAGCAAAGGGTTGAGGTTTTCTCCCAAGGGAGAGATGGTGTGCTTTGCTATTAGGGTCGATTGTGTGTGCCAGATGTAGATGGGTTGAGATAGCAGATTTTGACTGAGGCTCATAGTTCCAGATATTTTATTCACCCTGGTGCCACCAAGATGTACCGTGATCTATGGGAAGTCTATTGGTGGAATGGTATGAATAAGGACATAGCCGGTTTTGTGGATAAGTGTCCCAACTGTCAGCAAGTGAAGGTAGAGCATCAACGACTGAGTGGCATGACTCAGGATATTGACCTTCTTATTTGGAAGTGGGAAGCGATCAATATATACTTCATTACAGGTTTGCCTCATACTCGAAGGCAACACGATTCGATTTGGGTGATTGTCGACTGGATGACTAAGTCATCTCACTTCTTGGCTATTACCACTATAGATTTAGCGGATGATTATGCCAGACTCTACATCCGAGAGATAGTCTGATTGCATGGTGTCCCATTGTCTATCATTTCAGATAGAGGAACTCAGTTTACTTCTCATTTTTGGAGATTGTTTAAGAGAGGTCTTGGTACTCAGGTGAAGCTGAGCACAACTTTTCACCCATAGACAGATGCTCAGGCAGAGCATACTATTCAGACTTTGGAGGATATATTGAGAGCTTGTGTGATTGACTTCAAAAGTAATTGGGATGATCACTTACCTCTTATTGAGTTTGCCTACAACAACAGTTTTCACTCCAGCATCCAGATGGCTCCTTATGAGGCACTCTATTGCCGGAGGTATAGGTCTCCTATTGGTTGGTTTGAGGTAGGTAAGGCAACTTTGATTGGTCCGGATTTGGTGCATGAGATTATGGAGAAGGTTCAGCTTATTATGGAGAGGTTGAAGACCGCTCAGAGTCGACAGAAATCATATGTGGATGTGAGGAGAAGAGAGTTAGAATTTGAAGTTGATGATTGGGTTTTTCTGAAGGTATCACCCATGAAGGGTGTGATGTGATTTGTCAAGAAAGGGAAACTTAGTCCCTATTTTGTAGGTCCTTACTGGATTCTGAGGAGAGTTGGTAAGGTTTCTTATAAGTTGGACTTGCCAACATAATTAGAAGCAGTTGATCCGGTTTTCCATATTTCCTTATTGAAGAAGTGTGTTAATGATCCGACCTTGGTTGTTCCTTTGGAGGATGTGGGTGTGAAGGATAGTCTTACCTACAAGGAGGTTCCCGTAGAGATCCTTGATCATCAGATTTGGAGGTTGAGAAATAAAGAAGCCTCTTCGGTAAAGGTTCTTTGGAGAAATCAGCTTGTTGAAGGAGCTACTTGAGAAACAGAATCAACCATGAAAACCAAGTACCCTCATCTCTTTCCTCCCGATTCGATTTCAGCTTGAGGTAATAATTTCCTCCTTAGAATGTCCCTCCGAACCTACCCCATTAGTTTTCCTTATGATCTTAGTATGCATGCATGTTTTTTGAAGTTGATTCAGTCATGTTTTAAGTTACAAGCTCAGTCATCATGTTTGTTCTTCAGGTTTTATGTATTGTTGATTGGTTGGACTGTTTTCTCTTCAGTTTTCCTTTGTTGATCCTTCATTCGAGGATGAATAATCTCAAGGGGAAGATGTTGTAATACCCCGTAAACTTAGTCAGCTTTTAAACTCAGAATCTCAAAAAAATTTCAGCTCTTCAGGGTTTACGGGTCCAAACAACGGATCATAGTTTGAACCACGGATTCTGGAACAGAGTCGTGGTTTAAGTCTGCCAGGCCCAGACTCTGATTTGAGAACCACGAGTTAGTTCTACGAACCATAGTTTAGTCTACGACACATCTTGTCAACTCATGGTATCAGACCTGAGGACTTACTGATTCCCCAGGAACCCCGAGTCAAGTCTACGGCCCATAGTTTGAACTACGGACCGTCCTGTTGACTCGTGAAACCTGATCAGAGACCTACCAAGTCCTTCAAGAATGAGGAATTGGTTTGATGGACCGTAATCTATTCTACAATCCATCATGTTGACCTGTAAATTTGCCTCCTGCAGTCTGTTCATTTGGCCAAGAATGACAGATGGAAACCACGAGCCGTGGTTTGATCTACGACTCGTGGAATCCATCTGTGGTCCCTGAAAGTCAACTTTTTCCTAATTATATTCCAGGGGTATTTTAGTCATTACCCACCCTTTTAAATCCTAAGTGAGGTCGTTTTGACCATTTTTAGCATGATTTCTAAACCTATTAGCCTAAGTCCCTTCTCATTACCTTATTCATCTCCCAAAAAGGAAAAGAACTCCTTCAAGCTCCAAGTCTCAAGCTCCAAGATCAAGTCTCCTTTCTTTTCAATTTCAAGTGGGTTAGCTTTAATCAAGGTATATGGGTATTCAATAAGGGATTCCCTTCACCCTTATGTCCAAAACTCCAATCTTCAAAATTGAATTTATGGATTTCTAAATTAGGGTTTTTATTCAAATTGGGGGAAAGTTATGGGTCTTCTTCTAACAGATCAATTCATGATTTCTTCTTACATATCTATGATTCAATTGAAGTTCCTTAGTTGATTTCAAAATCCCATATGGTTATGATGAATTTTAGCATGTTTTCATTGAATTGTATGTCTTCAAGTAAAATTGGTACGTTTAGGTAACATGAACTCTATTTTTACAAAATTGCATGCCTAATCCTTCAAGCTGTGATATTAGAAGGGAAAGTATATTTTGAATTATGGTTTTGCAAAGCTTTAAGATTCATGACTTGTGAATTGCATGACATCAGATATGTCCTTATGCTTTTCCAACAGTTTTATACATTAGATATGTCCCTATGTTTTATGAAAGGTTTGGCATCCAGATATGTCTACCTAAGTTATGAACAATTTTTATATAAGATATGTCGTAAGTATTATGAGCTATATGTATATGTTTTGGGAGTAGTATTAGCACCGAGTTGGACAGGGTGAGAGTACCCTTAGTCCAAGAACTACGTGCCCCCGTGGGTTCTAAGTCCCCTCAGTTGGGCATTAGATTTAGTGATCACACCACAGTCATGCCTCTATACCCTGACAAGGTATATTGGGTCCTTTCGATGGTGCGTATACATCTGATTCTATGTAGCTCACATGGTCTATGTCGGTTAGAGAACCTCCCACAAAAACAGTAGTAGGTTTTAAAATGCATTGACTCTTTGCCTTCAGATTTCAGGACTATTATGATTACTATGATATTTGTATAACTGCGTTTGACATTGCATTGAGTCTCTTGCATTTCAGTTTTACAATTTTATTTAGCATGTTTATCTCAAATTCCTGTTTATCTTACATATTCAGTACATCCTATAATACTGATGCATTTTGCACTGCATTCTTTTACGATGCAGATTCAGGCAGCTGCCCTCAGATTCGTGGCTAGACTACACCATACTTTCAGCTGATCAGTGGTGAGTCTTCATTCTTCGGGGACTAGAGTTAGCGAGCCTATCTTTATGTTTTCATTTCAGACTTCCGAGTTAGCTGGGGTCTTGTCCCAGCAACACTTATTGACAGTTAGAGGCTTTTCAGACATAAACAGTATTCAGGTTTCCTTTTTAGATGTGTACCCTATTTGACTTGATTATCTATATATCTGATTTTGGATCTTCTTATTATGCTTCCACTTATCTATTGATTTATCTGAGTTATGCTATGACCAAGGGTTAACTTGGGACACTTGTGGTCCCGAGTCCTGTGTTTCATCTAGAGGGGGTAGCCTCGAGGCATGACATCAATGTGAAAAATGTCATTGGAGCATTGGTTAAGACAAATGGCATCACCAACCATTTGAACACACCATAACGGGTCACACAAATCATTTTGGCCTCATTACCTTTGGCTATATGGACTTAGTATTAGCCTTTACTCATATCCATCTTGCTAAATACTTTTGTCTGCCTTAATCGATCAAACAAATCAGCAATCAAAGGTATGGGGTATTTGTTCTTTATCATAACCTTGTTGAGGGCTTGATAGTCAATGTATAAATGCAACATCCCTTCCTTCTTCTTTTGGAATAAAATAGGTACTCCAAATGGCACTTTGGATGGACGGATGTGGCCTGAATCAAGAAACTCCTTGAGCTGCTTCCTTAACTCTTCTAACTGTAGGGGTGCCATGCGATAGAGGGACATGGTAGGCGGCGTTTCCCTGAGAATTATCTCAATCTGATGGTCAACTTCCCTACGCGGAGGTAGCTACTTAGGAAGCTCTTTGGGAATTACATCTTTGTTCTCCTTAAGGACTTGTTGCACACATGGGGCAAGGCCTCCACCTCTTTGGGACTTTTAACAATCTCAGATATGGCAGCAAGAAAGGTAGGCTCTCCTTTCTTGAAACCCTTCATCAACTGCATGGCGGACAAATGCCACATGTTTAAGAGGTACAATATAAGAGCCCCTTGGTTCACAAATAATCAGTTGGTTGGGATGTGGCAAAATAAATGCATTGATCTCATACTAAAAGTCCATTACCTATCAAACACGTCCATCAGAGCCATGGTAAAATCTGTTAACCCCTGCCAACCTCCTAAAGTGAGATGCACTTACGTTGCAAAACCATTGACATTAGTGAGTAGGGCATTAACGGTCTTTAATAAAATATCACTGGATATAAATCCAAGGATAAAGAACCGAGCTTTATCTTCCATAACAAAGTTGTGTATAGCTCTGGTATCCACAATGATGCAGACTACCTTCCCATTCAATTTTTAATCAATAAATAATGATTCACATGGACTCACATAAGGCGGTTAGGCAATAATAGAAGCAAGATTCATGTGATTCAACAACCCCATATGACAAAATAAACCCACTATATTTTTGTGCTGCTTCGCAATATCAACTTGTTTGTTTTGCTCCTTGGGTTATCTGGCAGTTTGCGTGTTATCTTGACCATGTTGCCTTTGAGAATCAAGCATGGCTCCAGTATTGCTCAATGTAAAGCAAAATCTAGCTTCATAAGTTGACTCACCACAAAGATAGCAAGCATCATGGTGAGGGGATCCCTTTTTTCTTTCTTCGTAGTTATTTCAAAAATGCAAAGGCTGATTATGGTGGTTTTTATAATCATGACTCTTGTTGTAACGACCAGGTCCATTATTACAAGTAAACTTTTTGTGCCAAGTTTCGAGTCAGAAAACTTTCGGATTTGGGAGTTAAAAATTTCGGGCAAGGCTAGTCTCGATCGGTTTTGGAGTGAGGTATGGTCTAGAGTAATTCGGGTAAGGATTGGGTAACATGTCTAGTTTTAAGATAGTTTTACATGTAGCTAAGACATAAATGAGTCTGGGGGACTTTTCAAAATCGAATTTGGGTAAGTAGAGCTCCCGGTATCAAGGTTGACGCGATGGGGTTATCCCGAAATGTCAAGGAAATGAGTGTGTCATAAAATAGACCAATTTGGGGGACTTTACAACTTTCTATCCCGTGTCAACTGCCATAGCGGTTGACACACCACTAGTGACCTCTGCTATAGCGGAGAAATTACTGTTATAGCGAAAGTCAACGTCGGTCAGCCTCCGCTATAGAGGTGGACTCCGCTATGGTAGTACCGCTATAGAAAAACAAACCGCTATAGCGGAGCATGATGGGATTTAATGCAGAAACTTCCCCAAAAATAGTCAGTTTTCTTCAACACATTTTGGGATAAGGGCAAGGCGATTTTGGGCAATTTTCATAAAGTTTTCACCATTTTTCGTTCTAAAGGTAAGGATTCTACTCTCCAAACTCCGTACTATCTTTCCTACGCTATAGAATTGCTAGGGGTGGACTTGGAAAAAGTTTTGGAGTGACCTAGGATGGTAGAATCCAGGGAAAAGGGGGATTCTAGGGTGTAGAAATTCTTGGGTGTTATTAATTTCCTTAGATTATGATCATGTGACCCTAATTCCTTAAATGTATCCATAAAAATGGTAGGAATAAGTGAATTAATGGTGGGAACGCCCGGTAAAGGGGTGGAATGATCATGGTTGGCCTGGGGTTTGGGATTTTACATAATCTGAGTAATTTGTAGGCCATGAAGATTGATTTATGGTTATTGTGTTATTTTAGACCAAGAACTGACACGAACTTTGGGAAATAGGAAAGGTTCGATTGAGTATAGCTTGGAATATTTTGATATAGGTGATGGTTATTGATTCCTGTATGCATTGTATGTTTGTGTACTTTCGTCTAAGTATTGTATGAGTTGCATTCTTAGGGAATGATTAAGAATGTCTAAGGGTCTTGTTATCAGTCTTGTAAAATGAACTAGGTGTTATTGCTTGTTAGTTTACAAGTGTTGATTGTTCATTATTTGTGACTGTGGATTTGTGTGATATTCAGTTAGCTCGGGTACCACGCCTGGTACGGGAATACTAATGGTTGGCTGAGGTACCACGCCTGGTATGAGAATATTAACGGTTGGCTCAGGTACCATACCTGGTACAGAATACTATCTGGTTGTCTCGGGTACCACACCTGGTATGGGTTTACTTTATTGTATTATTGCATTTTCAATAATGGTTCCCTGAGTGGACCAGGTTGTATTCATGATTTTGTGATATTGCATATGGTCCTTGAGAGGCCGGGTTATTCTTATATTGATTTGTGAGTTTTGTCTTGGTGTAGACCGGGTTGCATGTTTAACACTTAGGTGTTGTTTAGGGGGATCCCAGGGTGGGTCCGGGATATGTAAAAGGTATATTTATTGATTATTATTGATTGTTGAACATGGTTATAAGGGTGGGTTACATGTGGGAACAATCTAGGAGGAGGCTTGTAGTCTAGAGATACCTATTGGCTTGTTTATATATTTCCTGTACTTTTACTTGGCTATTGTACTGTTCATATATTGCTTATTTGGAACTGGTGATGATCCTACCAGTACAAGGTGGTTTTGTACTGATTCTGCACTTGCATTTCTTTTTATGAGTACAGGAAATTTTTCAGCGGCTGACACGCGACCTCACTTGTAGACCCAGTGCTTCTAGACATCAAGGGTGAGCCATTTTGGTCGAGCTACCTTGATCTCTTTCATTTTCAGTTATAGCCCACTTGTTTCGGGCTTAGACTCTTGCTTATTTTGGGGTTGCATCCCCGTATTCTAGATTTTGGTAGTATTTTTGTACGATGACCTTCAGGTTCTAGGGAGGGATTTTGATAAACGCTCAAATAGTGCTCTCCAAGTAGGAGGTCACGACGATCGCGTAGTCAAAACAAAATTTATAATTCCCAATGGATGTCGGTGTCGTACCCAAGGGAACAATGTAGTCGCGATGGAGCTAATAAAGAATCTAAGCAACTTATTGAAGTTCAATTAGGAAAGGGGGAAATATAAAATAAAAAAGTGGGGTTTTAACTACAACTAAAAGATAAAGAAAACAAATAAAAGATAGAGTGATCAATGGTTTTCACCAAGCAAGGATAACAAGGGATAATTGGGAGTGGGAATTCAATTCACAAGACTTGCACCCGGTTGACACCTAGGTAGTCTTGGCTAAAGATATGCCTGACTGTCTCTCGACCAATCGAGCATATATCTCGTGTATTTTCTCTCGAACTAACATGAGTAAGCAATAAACCAGCCAAATAACTTGGGGAGGTCATCCTATCTCTAGCTCAGACCCTTAAATGGGAGATTCCACGATTGGAGCTATCTCTAGCCTCTAATCTAGATGGATTCCCAAGTTCCCATTATTGAATCTTCCTGAATTTAGAGAAATTCTCTCTCGAGCAATAACCCAAATCACAAAGCTAAGTCAATATTTGCAACCATTGACCATAGATTCTAGCAATGAAAGATTCAAGAGACCCAAATAATTAAACAAGAACAAATCTAGATTTAGAATCAGAAACCCAACAAGTATTATCACTAATACAAACCCAAAATCTCAAGTCAAAAATACACCAATAAAATAGCAATTAAGAACAAGAGTTGAAGAATGGAAACTAAAGATTTTACAATGAAGAGTATCCAAATCTTCACTCCTATGGGGAGGTTCAAGTGACTACACCTCCCTAATGCTCTTTGTTTTCATTTCAAACACCACTCACATTTTTCAATTTCAACTTCACCTTATTTCTCCCTCACACAACCCAAGATTTCTCCTTTTTAACTCATGATCACTCACACCTTATATCACCTTTACTTGGTAGCACAAATTTTTGCTTTTCAATTTGCTCGTTAGATTGATCTTTTGGAGCAATTTTCAATTTTTGAAGTAAGGTGCTACCTTGCACTTGAAGTGCATTTCTTTTCTTCTCCTTATTTGATCACATGCACCCCCAAACTTAGGCATTTGCCTATGTTATATTTTGTTTTCTCCCAAACTTAGGCTTTTAGCCTACATTTCATTTTCAAGCAATTAGGGAGAATGGGTGCCAAAATTGAAGTTCCAAAAAGTTCAAGGTGTTACAAGGTGCCAAAGAATGGTCACAAGCTCAAAAGGGGTTCACTAGGGTTGATGTCATGGGAAGTCATTTGGGTGTAGTGGCTATCAAAAGGGGCCTGAGGTCATTTTCCAAGCTTGGTTACACTTAGAATTTTGCCTTGAATCACATTCAGGAAAAGTTCTAGATGACACACATGCACAAGAATTATTCAACTAAACCTCGCCACACATGGCATGTGAATCATTCAAGAAGGATCAATGTTTAGCTTCCTAAACAAGAACAAAGATGAGCTATTCTACATTATCACCACTAATGTGTCAAGAGTCACAAAAAGATTAAAAGAGTTGTCACAAAATCACTCTTCGCCATGCATTTTTCACAAATTTTTTTGGAAGGGTATGCCTATTTCACTTAGCATGCAAGACTACTTCATTGGTACCAAACAAGTCAATTTGCAACCAAAACCTCAAAAGATGACGATTTGCCCTTAAAAATGTCGTCACTCAGTCTATCATTGGGCCAATGCATCTATCTAAATTGGTATGTCTACACAAGGTGGATCAACATAAACATCATACTACGGTCACATGCGATTCGCACATGAGGAAGTGCATGTCGCACGTGCAATGCACAGGCCAAGCAGTGGGCATGTGCGAAGCTCATGCGGTTCACACAATATCAAGTGCGGAACAATTATACCCCCAGCTCAAACAGGTTCACTAGTCTAACGGGTACTCAAACTTCCCCTGGCCCACAACAACCAACATCTCAACTACAAAATAACAAAAGAAGCTACAAAGTAAAGAAAACTAAAAATAACTAAACCATCAATTTCTTCCACAACAACACCAAAGCTCGACAAGGGCATAAAACCAAACAAAACAAGCCTGACAAAGGCACCATAATAATAAAGACCTCGTATATTATACGTAAAGGGGTCGGAGGGAGGGTAAAGGTTGGTGTTTATACCTGATGAGTTGCAATTAGCGATGCAATGGAAAAACTTGATGGAATTTATTGTGTGCTAAAAGGAGAGGGAGCACCTTTGTTTTGAGAAGAAAACATTTGGAGACTTTTGATTTTTAACATTTTGAACGTTACCTGAACTTCCTGGAAGCTTCGCGTTCCCGATGGCCCGGCGCGTTCGCAAAGGCTTGAAGTTCAACTGGCCTTCACGTTCACAGCCGATCCACGTATTCGCAAAGGCTTGACATAACCTGGTCTTCGTGTTTGCAGCTAGTCTTTTGCGTTCGCAAAGAAGACTGGTCTTACCAGATTTTCACTTTTCCTTCAGCCTACTGCCCCCGATGTGCGACGCGATATGCGACGGGCACTTTGTGAGGTGCAAAATGCACCATGTTCGCACATGCTAGTGTTTTTGATCAGTTCACTGGTTTCTTATGTGATGGCATATGCGACAGGCACTCTTCTAGGTGCAAAAGGCATATTTTTCAGAGGTATTTTTGGTGCTTCTCAACACTTGGTTCCTCTTCTCATTTCCATGGACTCCTAGAACACACCAAAAAGAAATAAAAAGTGAAGTAAAGCATAAAACGATGGGTTGCCTCCCATCAAGCACATAATTTAATATCGCAGCGCGATGTCGGCTACCTCACCCTCGAGATTTTCACTTGGAAGATTTGAACCTTCGACCCAAACATGAATCAAATTTTTGGTGGCACTCCCGGGGTGAAGGTTTTAGCATGAGAAGGCCATTCTCTTGATTCCGTATGTCACACCTTGTGGCCTTCAAGTGAGGAAGGACGCTTTGACTTCATTCCATGACAAACTCAAAACCAGATAGACCTTCATCCACTCTCCTTCTAAGGTCTTCCAAAAGCTTGATTACTTTGACTTTCGTCCATCGAATTATACTTAAGGTCGAACAAAGGTTGAAGTGGGATTTGGGCATCTCCACCTTTAAGTTTGCCTCATTCATAACATCCTCACTTAGAGATGTTATGACATCATGACCCCCACTTGGTGTAGTTGGTTGCAACACCATCTTCAATTCATGATTTTCCCTTGTGTATTCCTTTTCTTTCGCCCTTGCATCCACAAAGCATTGCTTTATGGATTGCACACCCTCATCTTGGGTTTCTAATGATGCTAAGAAGGTTTGGAGCTTACCGTATATGCCTTCTTCACTTGCGAATTCATGGTCCGTATCAAGGTCACAAACACCACTAGCAATATTGTTAGCACAAGAAAGGGGAGGGAGACGATCGCCATTGGGGCAATCGCTCCAATGTCCATCACGACCACCACACAAATAGCACTTGCGCCAATCATAGGAACAAGAGGGAGAATACCTTCCTCTCCTAGGGCCAATTCTACACCTTTATCCAAGGTGGTGTCCTCCATAATAAACACAATAGTTGGGAATATAAATTGGAATGCAACCATCACCATTTCTAAAATTCAAATAAGCCATGATGCCATCAACAAACTAAAACTAAACAAAAATAAAAACAATTATTCATAAAATTGAACTAGAGTAAGTAAACTCAAATTCTAAACTAACTCAATATGACAAATTATTCCCCGACAACGGTGCCATTTTTGATAAACGCTCAAATCATGCTGTCCAAGTAGGAGGTCACGACGATCGCGTAGTCAAAACAAAATTTATAATTCCCAATGGATGTCGGGGTCGTACCCAAGGGAACAATGTAGTCGCGATGGAGCTAATAAAGAATCTAAACAACTTATTGAAGTTCAATTATGAAAGGGGGAAAGATAAAATAAAAAAGGAGGGTTTTAAATACAACTAAAAGATAAAGAAAACAAATAAAATATAGAGTGATCAATGGCTTTCACCAAGCAAGGATAACAAGGGAGAATTGGGAGTGGAAATTCAATTCACAAGACTTGCACTCGGTTGACACCTAGGTAGTCTTGGCTAAAGGTATGCCTAACTGTCTCTTGACAAATCGAGCATATATCTCGTGTATTTTCTCTCGAACTAACATGAATAAGCAATAAACCAGTTACCCTTAAATGGGAGATTCCGCGATTGGAGCTATCTCTAGCCTCCAATCTAGATGGACTCCCAAGTTCCCATTATTGAATCTTCTCGAATATAGGGAAATTCTCTCTCGAACAATAACCCAAATCAGAAAGGTAAGTCAATGTTTGCAACCATTGACCATAAATTCTAGCAATTCAAGATTCAAGAGACCCAAATAATTGAACAAGAACAAATCTAGATTTAGAATAAAAAACCCAACAAGTATTATCACTAATACAAACCCAAAATCTCAAGTCAACAATACACCAATAAAATAGCAATTAAGAACAAGAGTTGAAGAATGGAAACTAAAGATTTTACAATGAAGAGCATCCAAATCTTCACTCCTATGGTGTTTGTTGATGAACCTTGCTCCCAAGCTTTCTCAAAAGTTGTGAAAATAGCCAAAGATGTGTTCCAAGATGGCTTGGAAGTGTTTTATTTGAATTGGGGTTTCCAAAAATGGGAATTTCCAAATTTGTCCCCCAGCTGATGAATCTTTTGTCGCGATCGCGTGCATGATCTTCGCGATCGCGAGGCTCTTTAATTTCCTTCACCACGATCGCATGAATCCACTCTCGCGGTCACGATGCTTTGAGTTTCTACCAACTCATCGCGATCGCCTGGCTTTGTCTTCGCGGTTGCGATGACCATTTTGGTGCCAGTGTCCAACAACTGTCTTTTTGCTACATTTGACTTGTTTTCATTTGAATCTTTCTCGAACCCTTCTTAAACTAAGAAACCTGTAAAATAGAAGAAATTCGTGTCAAATTGCACTATTTATCCACTTCATACTAGCAAAAGCATAAGATTAGAAGCTAAATAAGTAGGTAGAGTACCAACTAATCAGATTTCCGCAGGTTTATTTATATTAGTATTGATCTTGGTTAATTGTTGCTAGTTTATTTTATTGCACACTAGTTTTAAGCTGTTAGGATCTGTTAAGGGTTGAGTTCTATTGGTTCGCTCATCTGGGGTTTGGTAGGTGGTCTGGGTCATGACAAAGATGATATCAGAGCCCTAGGTTCATTGATCCCGTCGTACCAAAAAAGGTCTAGTAGAGTCTTGCAAAATGGTGTGGAAACGTCCGTACTTTTCTTCGAGAGGCTATAGGACTTTAGGAAAACTCTCTCTTCTTTCTTCCTTCGTGCTATAACTTTATCCCAATTGGTATCTGGTGATACAAATTAGTATCTAACTTCGTTCACTCTTCTATCCGTAGATGGTTAACACAAGGAACAACGGAGCAAGACCAGTGGTACCAGCAGTGGGCCTGGCTATCAGAGGTAGGGGAAGAGGTAGGGGCAAGGGCCGAGGTAGAACAACACCCGCCAGGGGTGGAGTTCAGGCAGCTATAGGAGCACACAAGGCGACCCCTCCCCCAACCCAGGATTAGGTTGAAAAGGAGGTCGAGGTTGCGGTTGAGGAGGGTGTAGAGCAGGCAGAGGCAGCACCGACTGGAGGTGCAGGCCTTCCCCCTATCACACCCGAAGCATTTCAGTAGGTGTGGTCCTTTCTGAGTGGTCTAGTTGGCGCTGGAGCCACCTCATGGGGACTACATATCAGGTTCTGAGTACTCAGCCAGTAGCTACTATAGCTCCTAGAATGGATGCGGCGTCGGGCACAGATGACCTTTTCAGACCAATGCTAGGTCCGGTCATGACAGGGAATGAGCATGAGATGTTGACTAAATTTCTGAAGCTAAAACCTCCTATATTTTAGGGCACTGAAAAGGAAGATGCTTATGAATTCATATTGGATTATTATGAGAGGCTGCACAAACTAGGCATTGTGCCACAACATGGGGTTGAGTTTGTCATTTTTCAGCTGCATGGTGATGCTAAGCAGTGGTGGAGGTCTCATATGGAATGTCGGTCATCTATTTTCCCCCCACTGACTTGGGAGCAGTTTCACGCTCTCTTCTTGGAGAAGTACGTGCCTCGTACTTTGAGAGATCATAAAAAGGATGAGTTCCTAGCTTTGGAACATGGTAACATGTCAGTCTCTACTTATGAGGCTAAGTTTCATGCCTTGTCCATTTTGCTACACAATTATTAGGTTCTGAGGTGGAGCAGATTTGGTTATTTGTGAAGGGTGTGAATATGGACTTACATGTGTTGTCGGTGCACATGACTTCAACAGGGAAAGGCTTCAATGAGGTCACAAACTATGTTAAGAAACTAGAAGGGGTCAAGCAGGTGGGGCAGGCTAAAGTGTTAGCCAAGAGGCCCCCAAATAATGGAAACTTCAGTGGCTCGCACTCAGGGGCCACAATCACCAGGTGTATTCTGCCTGTCCTATTTAGTCAGCTTTGCCAGCTACTATAGGTGGTCATCTGGGAGATAATCAATAGTTTTCAGCTCCTAGAGGCCAGGGAGCTTCCAACACATCTGCCAGCAGGCCTACACTTGATCATGGTTGTTTCCATTGTGGTGATCTGGGCCAGTTTAAGAGGGAGTTCCCTCACAGACAGACTGGTAATCAGGTTCAGTAGCAATCTAAGGCTGTGGTCTCAGTAGGTAGAGGTGGTTATGCTAGAGATCGTCCACAGAGTGGGTGAGGTAACTTTCAGGGAGGCCAGAGAGATAAAGGGAATGAAATTGCGGGCAAGGGTGTGGCACAACCGATCAAGGAAGTTTCCCGGATTGATGACCGGGCTCACTATTATGCTTTTCCAGGGAAGTCTGAGGCGGAGGCATCAGACGCAATGATCACAGGTACAATTCTTGACAATGATAGGACGACTTCGTTACTTTTTGACCCAGGTTCTACATATTTATATGTGTCTGTGAATTTTGCTTTGGGTCTGGAATTGATTTGTGATATCCTTAATTCCCCTATCCATGTTTCCACCCCGGTCAGAGAGTCTGTGATTGTGACTCATGTTTATTGTGATTGTTCTGTTGTATTTGTGGGGTTGCATTCTTGGGTAGACTTGGTAATTCTGCATATGGTAGACTTCGATGTTATTTTGGGCATGACTTGGTTATCCCCTTACCATGCTATGTTGAATTGTAACATCAAGACTGTGGCTCTAGAGATTCCAGGTAGGGATACACTAGAGTGGAAAGGTGTGTACAGGCCTAAGCCAGCCAAGAAGTTCATGCTAGGAAGCTAGTGGGGAGAGGGTATTTAGCCTTTTGTCCCATCTCTGGGATGATAGTGTGAAGTCCCCATCTATTGAGTAAGTTCTGGTTGTTTCAGAGTTTTAGGAGGTGTTCCCAGCAGATTTGCCTGGTATGCCTCCGACAGGAATATTGACTTCTGTATTGACTTGGAGCTGGGAACTCGCCCAATTTCCATTTATCCATATTGTATGGCTCCGGCAGAGTTAAGGGAACTTAAGACTCAGCTTCAGGAACTCCTAGATAAGGGATTTATCTGTCCCAGTGCTTCACCTTGGGGTGCTCCAGTATTGTTTGTGAAGAAAAATGATACTGGTATGCGGATGTGCATAGACTACTGGCAGTTAAACAAGGTTACCATTCAGAAAAAGTACCCTTTTGCCCCGTATTGATGATCTTTTTGACAAGTTACAAGGTGCATTTGTATTTTCAAAAATTGACTTAAGGTCAGGGTACCATCAGTTAAAGATTAGGCCCGAGGATATTCCTAAGACTGCTTTCTGCACTTGGTATGGACATTATGAGTTCTTAGTGATGTCGTTTGGGTTGACTAATGCACTGACAACATTCATGAGTTTGATGAATGGGGTGTTTAAATCTTATTTAGACTCATTCGTCATCATTTTTATTGATGACATTTTGACTACTCCAAGAATAGGGAGGAGCATGCTGAACATCTTTATATTGTGTTGGGAATATTGAGACACCGAAAGCTTTATGCGAAGTTCTCCATGTGTGAGATTTGGTTGACTTCAGTTGCATTCTTGGGGAATTTAGTGTCAAAAAAGGGGTGATGGTGGATCCCCAGAAAATTGAGACAGTCAAGAGTTGGGCCCGGCCTAGCTCTGTGTATGAGGTGAGAAGTTTTGTTGGGCTCGCAGGTTACTACCAGAGATTTGTCAAGAATTTTGCATCTATTGCTACTCACCTGACAAGGCTGACACAGAAAGAGGTACCATTTGTATGGTACAACAAGTGTGAGGAAAGCTTCCAAAAGCTCAAGACACTTCTGACCACGGCTCCTATTTTGTCTTTACCGATTGAAGGTAAGGACTTTATTATTTATCGTGATGCTTCACATTTTAATTTGGGTGCTGTGTTGATGTAGGATAGGAATGTGATAGCATATGCTTCTAGGTAGTTAAAGGTTCATGAGAGAAAATATCTGACTCATGATTTAGAGTTGGCAGCGATAGTGTTTGCACTCAAGATTTGGAGACATTATCTCTACGGTGTCAAGTGTGAGGTGTTTACTGACCATCGCAGCCTGTAACATATTTTCACTCAGAAAGACTTGAACCTGAGGCAGAGAAGGTGGATGGAGTTTTTAAAGGACTATGATGTGACTATCCAGTACCATCCGGGTAAGGCTAATATGGTGGCAAACGCATTGACTCAGAAGACAGTTAGCATGGGCAGTTTGGCTTGTTTGGGGGTGTCCAAATGACCATTGGCAAGGGAGATCCAGGCACTGGAATCTAAGTTCATGTGCTTGGGTATTTCAGAACAGGGTGGGGTTTTGGCCAGTATTGAGGTCAAGTCCACATTCACAGAGGAGATAAAGGCCAAACAGTTTCAGGATTCGCAGTTGAGCAGGCTTCGGAGCAAGGCAATATTCGGCGAGTCCGGGGATGCCACATTGGATTCTGGTGGCGTGTTAAATTTTAGAGGAAGGATTTGTGTTCCTCGGGTTGATGGTATCATTTAGAAAGTGTTAGAAGAGGCTCATGGATTGCGATATTCGATTCATCTGGGTATAACCAAGATGTACAGGGATCTGAGGCGGCTTTACTGGTGGCCTGAGATGAAAAGGGACATAGCTAATTTTGTGTCCAAATGTCAAAACTGTTAGCAGGTAAAGTATGAGCACCAAATACCTACAGGATTACTTCAGAGGATGCTTATTCTAGAGTGGAAGTGGGAAAGGATAGCCATAGACTTCGTGGTGGGTCTTCCCAAGACCTTGGGGAAGTATGACTCTATTTGGGTCGTTATGGATAGGCTGACCAAGTTAGCTCATTTTATTCCGGTTAAGGTGGACTACAATTCACAATAATTGGCTAAGATTTATGTGAAAGAGATCATGAGATTGCATGGGGTACCATTGTCCATCATTTCAACAGGGGTACGTAGTTTATCTCTAAGTTTTGGGGTAAGTTACATAAAGAGTTGGGTACGCAACTCACTTTAGTACATCCTTCCATACTCAGACTGATGGTCAGTCAGAGAGGACGATTCAGGTGTTGAAGGACATGCTGAGAGCATGTGTGATTGACTTTGAGGGTCATTTGGACCAGTTTCTACCATTGTGTGAGTTCTCATACAATAATAGCTACCACTCCAGTATCAACATGGCACCGTTTGAGGCACTGTATGGGAGGGGTTTTAGGTCACCTATAGGGTGGTTTGAGGAAGGCGATGTAAAGATCTTGGGCGTGGACTTGGTAAAGAAAGCACAAGAAAAGGTGAGAGGCATTCAGACCAAGTTACTAGCGGCCCAAAGCAGGCAGAAGGAATATGCGAATCTCAAAGTAAGGGACATGGATTTTCAGATTAGTGAACAAGTACTATTGAAGGTGTCACCCATAAAGGGAGTTATGTCTTTCGATAAGAAGGGCAAGCTCAGCCCTTGGTTCATCGGACCATTTAAAGTTCTTGAGATTGTAGGGCCAGTGGCTTACAGGTTAGCAGTGCTTCCCAGTTCATCGGGCGTCCATCCGGTATTTCATGTATCCATGCTAAAGTGATACTATGGGGATGGGGACTACATCATCAAGTGGAATAAGGTGCTATTTGATAAGGATCTTCGCTATGAAGAGAAACCGATTTGGATTCTTGATTGGGATGTTCGGAAACTTAGGACAAAGGTGATCAGTATGGTAAAGGTTCAATGGAAGCATCATCTGATTGAGGAATCTACTTGGGAAATCGAGAAGGACATACGGGATAAATACCCTCACTTGTTTGAGGATTAAGGTACTACACTTTTCTTTCTTTATTTCTGTAATTTTGGGTTGGATCATTCGGGGACAAATAATGGGTAAATTGGTATCCGTTATAACGACTGGGTCCATCGTTATGAGTAAAATTTTCGTGCCAAGTTTTGAGTCAGAAAATTTCCGGGTTTGGGAGTTGAAAATTCTGGGCTATGATAGTCTCGATTGGTTTTGGAGCAAGGTATGGTCTAGGTCAATCCTAGTAAGGATTAGGTAATGTGTCTAGTTTTGAGATTGTTTTCCATGCAGCTAAGACAAAGGAGTCTGGGGGACTTTTTGAAATCAAATTTGGGTAAGTAAAACTCCTGGTATCAAGGTCGACGCGAAAGGGTTATCCCGGAATGTCAGGGAAATAAGCGTGTTGTAAAATGGACCAATTTGGGGGACTTTACAACTTTCTGTCCTATGTCAACTGCCGTAGCGGTTGACACATCGCCATAGCGACCTCCGCTATAGCAGAGAAATTACCACTATAGCGAAAGTCAACATCGGTCAGCCTCTGCCTTAGCGGTAGACTCCACTACAGTGGTACTGCTATAGCGGAGCGGACCGCTATAGTGGAGCGTGATGAAATTTAATACATAAACTTCCCCAAAAATAGTCAGTTTTCTTCAACACATTTTGGGAGAAGGGCAAGGCGATTTTGGGCTATTTTCATCAATTTTTCATTGTTTTTCATCCTAAAGGTTAGGATTCTACTCCCCAAACTCCATACTATCTTTCCTACACTATAAAATTGCTAGGAGTGGACTTGGGGAAAGGTTTGGAGTGACCTAGGATGGTAGAATCTGGGGAAAAAAGGAATTCTAGGGTGTAGAAGTTCTTGGGTGTTGTTAATTTCCTTAGATTATGATCATGTGACCTTAATTCCTTAAATGTATCTATAAAAATGGTAGGAATAAGTGAATTAGTGGTGGGAAAACCTGGTAAAGGGGTGGAATGATCATGGTTGGCCTGGGGTTTGGGATTTTTCATAATCTGGGTAATTTGTAGGCCATGAAGGTTGATTTTTGGTTATTGTGTGATTTTAGACCAAGAACTAGCAAGAACTTTGGGAAACGGGAAAGCTCCAGTTGAGTAGAGCTTGGAATATTTTGAGGTAGGTGATGGTTATTGATTCCTATATGCATTGTATATTTGTATACTTTTGTCTAAGTATTGTATGAGTTGCATGCTTAGGGAATGATTAGGAATGTCTAAGGGTCCTGTTATCAATCTTGTGAAATGAACTAGGTGTTATTACTTGTTGGTTTACAAGTGTTGATTGTTCATTGTTTGTGACTGTGGATTTGTGTGATATTTGATTAGCTCAGGTACCATGTCTGGTACGAGAATACTAACGGTAGACTCGAGTACCACGCCTGGTACGAAAACACTAACGGTTGGCTCGGGTACCACGCTTGGTATAGAATACTAACTGGCTAGCTCGGGTACCATGCCTGGTATGAATTTACTTTATTGTATTATTGCATTTTCAATAATAGTTCTCTGAGTGGACCGGGTTGTGTTCATGATTTTGTGATATTGCATATGGTCCTTGAGAGGCCGGGTTGTTATTGTATTGATTTGTGAGTTTGGTCTTGGTGTAGACCGGATTGCATGTTTAACACTTAGGTGTTGTTTAGCGAGATCCCAGGGTGGGTCCGAGATATGTAAAAGGGTATATTTATTAATTATTATTGATTATTGATCATAGTTATAAGGGTGGGATACATGTGGGAACAAGCTAGGAGGAGGCTTGTAGTCTAGAGATACTTGTTGGCTTGTTTACATGTTTCCTGTACTTTTACTTGGCTATTGTACTATTCATATATTGCTTATTTGGAATTTGCTGATGATCCTACCAGTACATGATGGTTGTGTACTGATTCTGTACTTGCATTTCTTTTTGTGAGTACATGAAATCTTCCAGCGGCTGACACGTGACCTCACTTGTAGACCCAGCACTTCCAGACATCAAAAGGGAACCATTTCGATTGAGCTACCTTGATCTCTTTCATTTTTAGTTATAGCCCACTTGTTTCGGGCTTAGACTCTTGCTTATTTTGGGGTTGCATCCCCGTATTCTAGATTTTAGTAGTAGTTTGGTATGATGACCTTCAGGTTCTAGGGAGGGATTTTCGCAGGTTTATTATATTAGTATTGATCTTGGTTAATTATTGCTAGTTTATTTTCTTGTACACTAGTTTTAAGCTGTTAGGATATGCTAAGGGTTGAGTTCTATTGGTTCGCTCATCTGGGGGTTGGGTGGATTCCACTCACAGCTGTCTAGGTCGTGGCACTTGTTGGGAACAAACTTTACCCTGTCTCATTCTCCCTAATCAACCTTGGCTATAACAAGTCGGGTCTGGTTGTATTTCTCGTTAGTATTGTCGGTGCAAAAATTTGTCAAGCAGTCGCCACAACAATTGCCTCGTCCATATCCTTAAATTGATGATGTTGTAACTCTTGTTTAGCCCAATTTTGGAGGCCATCCAAGAAATAAAACAATAAATCCTCACTGGTCAGATTTGGAATCTGCAACGTGAACTTCATATATTCCTTCACGTAATCCTGGATGGAAGACGTTTTCTTAAGCTCTTGTAATTTATGATGAGCTTCATGGACTATGTTTTATAGGTAAAACTATCATTTAAGCTCCTCTTTAAACTACCCCCAATCAATGATGGAGAAAGTTCCCTTCTCCATATTGGCTTTGTTTCTATGCCACCATAATATAATGGTGTCACCCAAATGCATAGCTGTGGTACGGATCTTGGCAGCTTCATCAACGATGTTGACATGCTCAAAATAAACATCTATTTTCCATAAGAAGTTTTCCACGTCTTGAGCACACCTTTCATCCATAAATTCATTGGGTTTGGGGGCCTTAACGCGTGTTTCTCAAATTGTAACAGGACCACGTCCACCATTGAGAGTGGCCTTCTCTAACTGCTTCTTCAACATTGCTACTTCTCCATGTAAAGCGGACAGCACCTCCGTGAGCTTGAGCTCAAAGTTCGTCAGCCCCTCCCTTTTCTCATCATACTGCTCACCTATCATTTCCCTAACTTCATCCAGCCTTTCTAGGGCAACAGATTCAAGGGATTTGAAGTTATTTTAAACAACAATAATACGTTGGTTCAACGCCATCAAACCAACCATTACATGGATGATTTTATCGTCTAGGCCAGAGATAGAACCTTCACCCTCTTCTTGTAAGGTGTAGATTTCACTGATTTGTTGGTGAGAGGTGTCTCTCACCCTACTCTTGTCATATTTTCTAGACTTGTCCACTTTAGAGACCTCAACCTCCTAGTTGTCTTCCTCATTAACTTCCTTTTCGTTGTGGGTTTTCTTCGCCATTGCTCATAACCTTATGCTTTAATACCACTTGTCATGAGCTTAAATTTTTACTAGTCATGGGACAACCTCACAAGCTCAAACAACCCCTCAAAGGTTCAGTCCTAATACACACACAAGCATAAATCGTATAAGAGCCTTGACAAATAACACAACAAGAAAGTAAATGAAAGAGACAAGAAAAGTTAGGAGGCAAGTGCTCGGTTCTCTGATTTATATTTGAAGGTGAAAATATAACAAGACAAGTTATATTAGGCTTATACATTTATATATATATATATATATAAAGACCTCACAAGGCAAGGCTGAAAATCAAAGGAAAAACCCTACAAGATGCCTAAAATAGAAAAGGAAAGGCTGGTGAAAAGGGCAAGTCAAATGTTTCTCGAAATGGCAAAAAGTAGCTTTTAGTTGGTGGGATGTCTTTCCAATGTCATGCAGAATAGTCCTTGGGACTTGTGGCTTCTTTTGTGAGCCTCCAAAGTCATTAATTGTCAAGTTTTTTCCTTCAAGTAACCTCTCAAAGGCTGCAACATTTTAGCTCTAACATTTTAACAAGTATAAGCCTCTTTCGAATCTGCCACATGGCCAAATCATTGAGAATTCAGTGTAACTGATTACAGGATGGCACACGCTCCCCCACCTAAAATGGTGACATTGCGGTGCCACATAACTGCAAGTATTTATGGACTTGGTCTTTGAACTTCCATAAATCCTCATATTTTTACCAAGATGCTTCTTCCAGATACTGCCCCTTCCAATAAAGTAAAAACTGTGGGCTAGAATTATTCTAGCCCTTGCCTCAGACCAATTAATGAGAAATGATCGCCTCAATATTCTTGTCCATTGCAGATGACTTAATGAAAATTTGGGCACTACTGGATTGTCTCCGCTTTACGTCTTTCTTGTCTTCAAAATATGGTTTTAATTGGCTAGTATGGAAGATGAGATATATCTTCAAATGGTGCGGCATATCCAACTTGTATGAGATCTTGCCAACCTTTGGCAATAATCTCAAAAGCTCCCTTGTAATGTCGAATCAGACTTTGATTAATGCCACGTAAAGACTTGAACTGTCAGAGGTTGAGGTTGACCATAACCTTGTTACCAATTTGATAATCAACTGGCTGACGTTTTCGATCAGCAAACTTCTTCATTTTCTGGGCATCCTTGTCAAGATAAGACAAGGCCAAATCAACTTGTTCCTCCCAAGCCTTTTCCATATGATAGGAACCCAGATTTTTCAATCTGGTATTGATGGGCAAAAATTGCGGTGTGTTGGGCTGCTATCCAGTAGCAAGCTCAAAGGGACTCCTTCCCGTTGCTTTGCTACGCTGCAAATTATATGAGAACTGAGCACTATCAAGAAGCTTTGCCTAATCCTTTTGGTTGTCACTAACAGAATGTTGTAGGTAGCATTCCAAAAGCGCCTTTATCCTCTCCGTTTGGCCATCGATTTAAGGATGAAAGTTATTCAAAAGAGGCTCATACTTGTTCAAATGTTAGAGCCAAAATGCTACAACCTTTGAGAGGTTACTTGGAGGAATAAGATTTTCAATTAATGCCTTTGGAGGCTCACAACAGCAACCTTAAATCCCAAGGACTGATCTGCAGCATATTGGAAAGACAACCCACCAACCAAAAGCTGCTTTTTCCATTTCGGAAAACATTTGACTTGCCCTCTTCACCAACCTTTCCTTTTCTATTTTAGGTAACTTGTACGGGTTTTACTTTGATTTTCAGCCTTTCCTTGTGAGGTCATTATATATAGAGATGTATAAGCCTTATGGCACTTGTCTTGTAATATTTTCACCTTCAAATATAAATCAGAAAATCGGGCACTTGCCTCCCAACTTTGCTTGTCTCTTTCATGTACTTTCTTGTTGTGTTATTTGCCAAGGCTCTTTCATGATTTGTGCTTGTGTGTGTATTAGGATTGAACCTTTGAGGGGCTGTTTGAGCTTATTTTTTTCTCTTTTTGAAAAAATGGTTAGGTTAAAAATCAGTCACGTCGTTCACTTCTTTGCTTGAAAACTCTCCATGTTCCCAAGCAAAGAGGGGCATGCTGTGAATACCTAATTTGTGACCATACCTAATGTTTACACCATTTAGTGTTTAAAATATATCTTTTTAGTCTACATTAGGTGATTTAATTTTTCTATAGTTTTTAAAGTATTTGAAAATTACAAAAAAAAAAGTCACTTTTTAGGATGAGTTTTATTTTTTATTTCTTTAAAAGAAAAGAAAATTTACAAAAATTAAGTTTTTCTTTAATTTAGATTTTAATAAATAAGCTAGCGATTTTAGTGGTTTTCTTTGATTATATTTTAGTTTAAACTAGATATTTAAATTTTCTAGATTTTTAACTAGCCTAAATTTAGTAAGTTAATATTTTCATCTTTTAAAGAAAAAATATAAAAAAAAAAAGAAAAAAGACAAAAAAGCTATAAAAGGAAAGGAAAGAAGACAAACCTAAAATACTCCTCACCGCTACCCTTTTTTAGGTAAATAACTATATATTAATCACCTGAATAAGTATTACAAATCAGCTAACAACCACTGTCAACTTAGTCTAGATAGTAAACCACAATCCCCTAGTTACCCGCATCCTATCAGTAGCTAATTGCAGCATAAGTAGATAATTACATAATCCAAGATTGCACTAAAGGTCTAGTACCTACAGAAGACCTAAAATTACACGTATAGGCTATTCTTCTAGCTATCATATCAACATCCATAAATTGCTGCTCGAACACCCTCTGATTCCTTTCCCTCCATGTAGCATAGACAGTTTCAGCATAAACCAGTTTAAAGATTTGAGCATAGTGAGTCTTCCCTCTTGCACTTTGTATCACCCATTGAAGGTGGGAATCCCAGGTAGTACTGTGGGTGCTCTATTTCTGTATCCAAGTTAGTATATTTGCCCATAGAAGCTTAGTAAAATCACACAACACAAACAAATGGTCTCTTATTTGTAGATCACTGTGACACAACACACATGTGGGAGTCACATCTATTCCCCATTTAAGCAACCTATATTTAGTGAGCAGTTTAACATGCAATTGTACCTACATTATGAACATAGCTTTTGGACTTGCAGTGTTTTCAAACATGACACATTTCCAAGGCACCCTCATTCCATCCCCCAATAGTGATAAGTACAATTGTCTGATCAGATTCTTGGGGTTGTTGACTATATACTGGGTCTTCTCCCAAAATCTCCTTGATTCCATAATCTTCCTAATTAACCAACAAACCTGTTTAGGGATATCCATAGTTTGTGGATTCTGTGCCTTTATATAATAGGCATGAATCCATGTAATCCAAAGATTATCTTGTTTATGAGTGATATCCCAGAAAACCTTTGCTATGGCAGCTTTGTTCCATAGATTTAAGTTTGTAATATTGAATCCACCACTAGACTTAGAAGTGCACATTTTATCCCAGGTAATAAAAGCTTTCTTAGTGATAGTATTGGTGCCAGACCTCACATAACTTCTACAATATGCTTCAATGGTCTTCACCACCTTGCTGGGAAAAAGAAATATTTGGGACCAATAGGCTTGGATGCCAAAGAGAACTATCTACATCAATTGGATATGTCCACCATATGACATCTTCTTAGCAGTCCAAGAAGCTATCCTTTTTCACAATCTTCTCAATAAGTGATTGCTATTGAATAAATGAGAGTGTTTTAGTGGACAAGGGGATGCCTAAGTACTTAAAGGGCAGCTCTCTAGCTACAAAACCAAGTTGTTACAGGATCATGTCTTGTTCCCTTTGTATTATCCTACAAAAATTTGTATTACCCTACAAAAATAAGCACAGCTCTTATCCAGATTTTCTTTCAGGCCAGAAGCTGAAGAGAACTGAGTAAAACAAGAATGTAGACTTGTGATAGAAATTAGATCTCCTCTTGCAAACAACAACAAATCATTTGCTTAGCTTAAGTATGTCACATTCGACTTGGCACATTTGGGATGGAATTTGAACTTTTTGGCTTGATTGAGCCTACTTAAGGATCTACTTAAATATTCCATACAATGGCAAAGAGATAGGGTGACATGGGGTCACCTTGTCTCAGCCCCTTAGCTGCTTCAAAGGGCTCTGTATATTCCCCATTGATACAAATTGAGTAGCTCACAGTATGTACACACTCCATTATCCATCCTATTACCTTCTCAGGAAACAATAAGCACTCCAATACCTGCCTCAAGTAAACCCATTCAACACTTTCATAAGCCTTTTGAAGGTCTATTTTGAGCATGCATCTAGGAGAAATATGTTTTCTAGAGTAAGCCTGGACAAGTTCATATGCTAGGATGACATTGTCTGATATTTTTCTCCCATGTATAAATTCAGATTGAGCTTCACAGATAAAAGTTGCAATGATTTTTTGGATCCTAGCAGCTAACACCTTAGAGATTATCTTATATAAAAGTGTACATCAAACTACGGGTCTATACTCTTTCACTGTTTTTGGACACATTGTTTTAGGCAACAAATTGACTGCAGTACAGTTGATTGGTTTATACATTTTACCTGTGTGGAAGAACTCTTTTACTTCTTCTACTAAGTCCTAATTTATCACTGGTAAACCATCTTTGATAAAGGTTGCATTATACCCATCTACACCAGGAGCTTTATCAGAGCCTATTTGTTTAAGTCCCTCCATGACTTCTGCATCTATCACCTCTTTACTGAGCTCTAACTGTTGTTTATGAGTAAGGACAGAGCCTTGCTTCATGATTTGCTTGTTAACTATAGGGAGATTGGTAGTTGTTTCCCCCATCAGTACCTTATAGAACTGAATGATTTCATGTCTAATCTCTTTAGGATCAACTAAAGTGTTCCCATTAAGTGAGCAAAGAGTCAGGAACTGCTTCCTTTGTTATTTCCCCTTCATCACTGCAGAGAAGTATTTTGTGTTAGCATCCCCTAAGGTAATCCAGTTAACTCTTGCCTTTTGTTTCATAACACTCTCTTAAATGAGGGACCATTTTTCAAGAGCAAGTAGTATCTTCTTCTCCTCCAGAACTAACCTATCTGAATGGTCATTTCTCATCTCTTCTTGAATCACTTGTAATTGACTTCTATATGTAACCACCTTTTGACTAATATGTTTGATCTTTATTATTTAGCCTCTTTAATTCATATTTTATCTGCTTCAGGTTGATCCACATATGCTTCATTCTTCCTCCATGTTGTCTCCTAGTCCATTTATTTGACACTATGGGCAAAAACTCCTTATGATCCTTCCAAATATTGAAGAATCTAAAGGGCACTTTTGGTGTCCAAGAAACTTGAGATATATGTAGCAGCATTAGAGAGTGGTCAGACACATTAGGTAGATCATATTCAGTTGTAATGTGCCCTCATTTTCACATCCATCGATCATTCCTAAACATTCTATCTATTCTGTTGTAAATTCGATCTACCCTAGTCTGCTTATTCATCCAAGTGTAAGAATCCCCCCTCTAAGGTAATTCAGTAAGTCCTGTGGTGCAAATGCAGTCTGTGAAGTCTTTGATTTCAGAGGAAGACACATGATTCCCACAAATTATGTCCTGGGTGGTGAGAACTGCATTGAAGTACCACCAATCACCTATGGCAGTGAGGAACCTTGAGCTATGTGATGGATATCTTACCACATGAGTTTCCTTTGCTCAGTCGTGTTAATCCCATAGACAATTGTTAGCTCACATTCCATACCATCCATTCTACTTTTGACATGACATTGCACATATTGACCAGCAGCTCTAATGAAATGGACCTCCAGTGCCCTATCATCCCATATGATTCATACCCTTCCATTATTAGCATATGGATAATTATTAAAACTTAACCAACCAGGTCCAGTATGCTATAAATCCTGCTAGCATTATGTTCCTTTACTTTTATTTCCACTAATCCTGCAAGTTGAATGCGTTTAGGGAGCAGAAACCTCTTAAATTCCTTCTGTTTATACCACTTATTAGCTTCTCTCACATTCCATACCACCCAATTCATTGAGAATGTAATGTCCCACCTTTATCAGTGGGTTGTATGGGGTTATCTCCAAGCTCCACCTCTTCCAAAGGTCCAAAACCATTCTTTAGCAGGGTAGGTGTTAATATAGGAAAGTCCTGTAGACTGAACCCAACCTCACTGGTGAGCACTTTCTCTTTTCCTTTATTTGTTTTGGATGATTGCCCCTCAACAACTACATGTTGCTCATGAGTAGCTGGAGTTTTGGAAACCTGCGTTATATTTATCACCCTCTCATTCTCTTCTGCCACTGGTCCTTTATAAATCCACTTTTGGACCAACTTGAGTGGGCTTCTTCATGTCCTTGGACGTTCAAAAGGCTGCTCTTGCTGTATCGCTAGAGGAACTTATATGACCTATGGAATATGGACTCTAGAGGGAGGACAAACATGTCCCACTACATTGATCACAATAGTTCGTCTTTCACTCAAAAATCACTTCCTGCTGAAAAGTTCTACCACTAGGATCCAGGAAGCAATCTCTTCTGGGAGTGACTTAGTGACATTCACTTTATTAATATTCTGGCAAAGGAAATCCTAGACTGTGTTGCAGTACATTCGTCCATAAAGATTAGCCTTCATACCGCACTGGCTATTATACCCAGTGAGTCTTTCCCCCATAGTTCATAGGTAGGTTAGGGAAGCTTACCCATAAAGGTATTTCAGTGAGGAATTCAACATTAAAATCGAAGTCAGCTGACCATTGCTTGAGGATAATACATCTGTTGTTTATGGTGTATGGACCTATATACAACATACTTTGCATAGCTCCTACAGATTAAAATTGCACTATATAGTACCCTTCTTCATGAAGGTACAGATCAGGCGTAGCAATGTTCATCCATGTTCTATCAATGTATCTCCTCATGTAGTTATATCCAGGCACCTCCCCTATATTAAATAGGCTATTAGAGCACATCTCCATCTTGCATTCTCCTTCTCAACCTCCTCTTTGTCTAATTGTACTACAATTTCCCCATTTACAATTTCAAAAGGTATTTATATAGATGAGAGGCATACCATGACATGCTATTTGGTTCTTCTTAAAAAGGTTTGCCCATGGATTTTTTTGGAAAATCAAGGTCTTCTGTTTATATACTTCCATCCTACAAAGCATCATGAAATTGTTGCAGTAGATTTTGGCCATCCTTTATCGAGACTCTGGCATTCTCCATTGTTATCTTACCATGGTCCATTGATTTGCCCAAAGGGTTTTTGGCATGAATCTGCACAGAACTTCCAACTGTCTCATCTACAATCTTTCTTTCCCCACTCCCTCCACTTACCATGTCCACCACAGTGGATGGGTTGAGCTATGTCGACATACCAATAGGATTAGGACTATTGTTTAGTGGCTTCATAGTAACAAATTTATTTTTTGACCAATCATCTGCTCCAACTTTCTTCGATTGTGTGCTCAAACTTTGCCCTATTACCTCTTTCCTAGCTCCAGTCAGTGTTACTAGGGTTGTTCGTTGAGTTTGTGATGGCGCCGGCTTGATCTTCCCTTTGTCTACGACCAACGTACTCATGGTACTACCAAATATAACTATTGTCATCTTCCTAGTCCTTCCTCGTCCCCTTCCCATGGCAGAACCCCGATGGCGTATGATAGACTATCGTGCGCTGAGAGCATAGGCAAGGAGAGAGAAATTCATATAGCTTTCGTTTATTCATTGTTATATTCTTCCTCACCGCTACCCTAAACACCCTAACGGACACACACACTTTTTTCTCAAGACACAAAACCTACAACCTACCCTATATATACCACATAAAATAATATACACCCACACACATGAGAGAGAAGAAACGAACAACAAACATAGACATAATACACAATACACACAACACCCTACAGACCATATACACAATCCCTAGAACAATTACAACACAACAACAACAACCATCCTACATCGTAAGTCTTCCAGTCACACAATACAAACACACATCTTATATGCACATATAGAATAGACAAGAACAAACATATAAAAATAAAGCAAAACAGAGAACATGAGAGAGTATACAAAATATACTTGAGATTTTATTTATGGTTTCGAGTTCGTGGCTCTTGAAAGTTAGCCATTTGTGAACTTTGGAATCAGTAGATTGTAGCGGCTTTCATTGTGGGTTAACTTTCCCTAGAGGTAACCCTCAATCTTTCTTTGTATAATTTAATTTCACAATTCTATGAGATCAAATTTCAATGTTATAAAATTGCTTATATTTTGCATGTGTTTTAACGTTGACGTAGCATTTAAGTATTTAAAGAAAACTTAAATAATATTTTAAGATTTATACCAATGTCTAAGACCCTAAATATTTTTTTTTTATCATGTCGCTTCTCAATGTTGAATCGCTTCTCAACCTCAACGTCTTGATAGTCTTAGTGTTAGCCTTATGCTCTAGGGATGTTAAATAATTTTTTTTAGTATAATTCATTAAGCACAAGGGATTTCATTCGGCTATTTATTGAGGTTGAAATTTATTTGTACGTGAACCAGTTAAGCTCAAGCCTAAAACTTGCATTCACTCCAACAGAACTGTAATATCAATTAATATATCAAGGTTGATCATGTGTATGATTAAGCTCCTTGGTTAACTTGCGTAATTACAAGACTCTGTGTGCGGCTACGCTCCTTGTCCAAAAATATAATTAGTCACAAATTTATGCGCATATCCCTTAGGTAAATTAAGCAATTAACAAACACAGGTTTATCCAGAAATTAATTTAAGTCAACTATAAGTTGATAAGGCTACCGTACTAGAACCACGGGACTCGAAAGATGCCTGACACCTTTTCCTCGGTCAATAAAATTTCTTATCCAGATTTCTAGTTTGCAGACTAATATTAAAGAGTCAAATTTCCTTTTTGATTAGGGATATAATAAGGTTACTTGGAACACCAAAACTCAATTTCAAGTGGCGACTCTGAATAAACAAAATGAATAATCTCTTTTCAAAACATCACTTTAATAGGAAGAACCCTTAAACCATCTATAAGCGGGTGAAAAAAAGGGGTGTGACAAGTTGTATTTTGATAGGACTAAAGAAATATTTAAAGCACAAGTTAATTATATATTTGTATGAAGACTTTATCAAAAAATCCAAGAAAAACGAAAAACTCGAAAAAAAAAAGTCGAGGTTGGAAAACCCGACTTTTATTGGTTTGGTTCTGTTTATAAATTTAAAAATTTGACACAAATGATTTAGTTTGATATTTAAAAAATCTGAACCAACCCGATTTATGTACACCCCTAGAAACTTAGTTATATATTGTTTTTCATGTGCTTCTTGCGTCACAATTTATGTGGGACTATTGGGGATTTCAAAGGTCAAATGAGTTCTTTTAGATCACAATTTTTTTCGTATGTCTTTTAAATATTTTTAAATAATCAATTATTGTGATTTATAGTACTTTTTACATAGTCTTCATATATGTAAATTTAATTTTCAAAAACTCCAAGACTTCATCTTCGAATTCACAATTAAAACTAAAAAGTTTGACCTTTGAAATTTAAAAGGTGTCACATAAATTTGGGACACAGGGGATATAATTATTTACTCAAAACTTTGATTTGATATAAATTAATATTATTTTATAAACTTGTGTATCACGTAATTCAGCATATGCCGAGAAACTAGTATTATAAAACTTATAGAGAATAATAAGTATGATATATATATATATATATATATATATATATATATATATATTACACAAATGGAGGATTTACAGCATGAAGAATAAAATAGATATTTTATAAAGTAAAGGGAATATTACCTATTAATCAAAATTAGAAAGAAATTTAGTTTTACAAATTAAATTGGAGGTCTAAATCACTCATTAATAATGAATGAAACATCTCTTCCGAATCTTGCAGACGAGCGCACTCCCACATATTTACTTTATCTTAACGCAAATGTATTAACCTTTCAACAAAATTAATCATAAGATTTAATTTTCCACTACTTTTATTTTATCATAATTTATGACTTTATGTGATGCCCTTGATTAACTTGGGAATCTATCATAAAGATTATAAATCTTTTTGTGCTTAGTAGTAATAATTTTTATTTTATTTTTATCAAAATGATTTATAATCATACAAATATCTAAAAAAAAATTGATTATAACTTTCAAAGTATTTTCTTTTTTAAATTTTTTTGTATCTAATAAAAATGTAACACTTAAATTAAAATTGACAGAATATTTCATCTTTTAATCAACAAGTCAGGGAAAAGTAAAAGTGTTCAAAGATACTTCATGTTGAAGACAAAAAGATATTTTGACAATAATTACTTTTTTTCTTTTATACTATCTCATTATAAATTGGAATAAGGATGACCCCACGGCTCCATATATACCCATCATATCTAACAAATGGATAAAGAATTCCAAAAATATTAACTGATTGCAAAGAGAATAAATTCTGACTCTATCTAGAGTCTATCATGATTGATGTAAAGATACAAATGGCACTTGTCCAAATTGAAGTATAGTCTATAACCTTGCCTCACCACTATATATAAGAAGTGACCCTAGTTTAAACTTACTCATCAAGTAGAGAAAAATAAGAAAAGAAATGCCTTGGTTAATAAATAAAGATGCAAGCATTCCACTAACTGAGGAGCAAGTGGAGAAAATTCTCAAGAGATATGACAAGAATGGAGATGGAAAGCTGAGTAAACAAGAACTAAAATTAGCTTTTAAGGAGATGGGGTTACGTTTCTGTGGATGGAAAGTTAGCAGAGCGTTTCATCATGCAGACATGGACAGAGATGGATACATCAACAAACAAGAGATGGGTGAGCTAGTCAAATATGCATCTAAATGGGGTATTAAGACCTATTAGTATCACTTATACTTGCACTGTAAATATATTTTTATGTTATACCTCTCCTGTAGCTTCTTGTGTACGTTTATATTAGAGTTACAAGTAAACTGAAGACCCTTGTAACTTTTTTAGGAAAGGGCTTAGTGTGTTTGATCCCTACTATATATGTAAGTGTAAAATGGTACGTCATCTGTACTGTTTGGTAGCTGAGAAATGCTATATTATGTTGGACATATATATATGAACTTTCCTAGCTAATCCCATGCATTCATAGTTTCGAAAATATATTACTTTATTAGTATTTATGTATCACTAATTTAGGGTGGGCATGGTATGGTATGGTACGGTATTTGAAATTTTGATTCGATAATTTCGGTATTCGATTTTTATAAATACAATACCATTACCATGCCAAATTCGTTCGGTATTTAAAAGTTCGATTTCGGTATCTTGCGGTATGGTAAATCGGTAACCATAGTTTGTTCAACTTCGACTAATATATACTTATACAATAGAGAATTATGACTTCGACTTTTCAAAAACTGTCTCAATTGTATCATATCAACACATTACACATGTTGAAATATATATTCAAAACAAGGTATATAAGCAAGTCCCTTTGTTAATCAATTACACAACAAAATATTTCAATAAAGATTAAGTAGTCAAAGTTTCAATGTCTATATATTTAGTTTTATACTAATATTAGGATGTTGTATATTTGCTTAATAATATATAAATTATTTATGCAATTATATACTTTGGTACGGTATTCGGTATTTCGGTATATTATTTATAAATATTCAATACCATACCAAATACCAAAAAAATTTAAAATGCATACTATATACCATACCAAATACCATAATGTCCAAACTACGGTATCAAAAATTTTGATTCGGTATGGTAATTCGGTATATACCATACCATGCCCACCCCTAATCACTATAAATTGAGGAAAATTGTGAAAAAATGATTTTGTCTATTGCAAAGTCTTTTAATAAAGGACAAAAAGTTGAATCAATATTCTAAGGACCTTCACACTTTTAATACAATTATAATGTAATATAATACAAATATATTTATGAAATCGACGGAAAAAAACCTACACAATCCGTTATTTTTTTAAAAAAAATTATATCAACTTTTTATTTAAGAGAATCGACGGAGGCTCCTCAGATTTAATCGAGGAAGTTCGTCCATTTCCTTGAACCAGTCCACCATTTAGTGACATAGTCGAGATCATTGATTTTAGGAAAAAATCGAGGCCGTCAGTTGGTTTTGGCCCTCAATTTTAAACGTTTTTTCTGGTGATTTTAAAACATCACAGCGAAAGCATATTAAAAATGCATGTACTAGTTAATTAAGGGTAATTTAGTGAAAACACTATTTCATTCACTCAAATTTAAGTGGTTGACTTACCTTTTTCAAATTTACTAGAAAGAGTGTCTCTTTTTATATTTAGTAACTTTTTCAATTCAAATATTTTACGTGGCAAATTTAAGATCACAAGATGGTACTATTCAAACATACCCATTTTTAATTGAAAATCAGATGATTCAAAAAAAAACTTTCTTTATTTCTTAAAATTCTGCTCAATCAAACTAATTACTTGTTTGGTCAAGTTTATTTTTTCCCAAAAATGCTTTTTTTTTTTTCTGAAAAATGCTTATTTAAAAAAAAAAAAATGTTTGGCCAAACTGTTTGGAGAAAATAAGTGCTTCTGGGAGTATCAGAAGCAGTTTTTCAGAAGCTAAAAAAGTAGCTTCTATCCAAAAGCACTTTTGAGAAAAATACACTTAAAAGCACTTTTAAAAAGTTTTGTTAAACACTAATTGTTTCTCAAAGGTGCTTTTTAAATTTATTGGCTAAACACAAACTGCTTCTCACCAAAAGTACTTTTTTGATCAAAAACGTTTATGAAAAAAAAGCACTTTTTAAAATAAGCTAATTTTAGAAGGTTGGCCAAACAGGCTATAAGACACTTAAATTGGGACAGGGAGAATACTTATATTCTCCGGATGAATGATTTCTTAGGAAGTGCGTTCAGGCAAAAAGCACCATATAACATGGATCAGTACTTGTTTTAAAATATTTGTCATTTTAAAAAAAAATCGAGAAGGTATTAATTTTTTTCAATTCTGCTTTTATTATTCAGTCATTAGTATTCAACACTGAACTAAGAAAAAAGTAAGATAATCTTAGTCAAATATTATTTATGGTTAATGCTACTTCTTTCGTTCATCTTTACTTGTCTAGTATATCAATCATGTAACTAGTGAAAATTTCGCGGTTATGAAAAGATTAATGAATTTATCAAATATTCATTTTATAAACATTAATGGGGAAAAGGAATAGGATCAATTATATGAAATGATATTAGAATATAATAATAAATAGGAATGAAAAGTGAAAACCGTTCATATATGGATGCTTTCCTTGTATGTAACGTAGGAGCTATATTATTGATTTTAATGGCTTCAATTGTTATACAGAGGAAAGAAAAGTGAGGGAATGCACAACACAAATTTTGAGGGGAAATTTCAATGACTCAGTTGGTTAATTATCTGAAATTTCACATTCTTCATAAGGACTTGATTATCCATAATCTCGTCTCTCATTTTCTTTCTCAGTTGATCTTTAGAGAAAGAGGGGAGATTTCAATGACTCAGTTGGTTAACTATCTGAAATTTCACGTTCTTCATAAGGATTCGATTATCCGTAATCTCGTCTCTCATTTCCTTTCTCAGTTGATCTTTAGAGAAAGAGGGGTACTTAAACAGACAAACGTAACAAAAAGTAAGTACATTAACAATTGCACATTATTATCATGTTAATTATTAGCAAGTGCTTTAAATTAAAAGATAATTTATAAAGTATCGAAATTTTAATTAAATAATAATCTTAAATAAATTCATATATTAACCAACAAGCATATCGCGTCAATTATGCCTTTATAATAATATAGACACACAGATTTGTTTGGTTAAGTAGCATTAAGAGATTTGATTCTTTGAGGCTCCAATTTGCTTTCGAGACCAAGCAATAGTTTGCTCCCCACCCTACCCCAGATTGCCTTCTTGCACCATCGGATTCTATTTTAGATTCTTTCAAAACCAGCCCTTCTGCCCCCCCCCCCCCCCCCCCCCAGTCCCCATCCTATTGGTCAAACATTAAAAGTTCATATGATATGTGGATACAATTTAATAAAGCAACATCTCATATATATAGATATAGATAGAAACAAAGAAAGGATCAGCACATTAGAGGAAAGACATTTGCATGTGGCATTGGCTATCTTTTTGTTGGAGTAGTAAACTAACATTTCAGATATCCTCCATCTAACTCTGCGTAAAGATAAAGCTGAACTACTGCGACAGAATATGTATATGAACCAACCAAGTTCTTATATGTATTATTTCTTTGTCTCAATTTATGTGACACTCTTTAACTTGTCTCAATTTATGTGACACTGTTTAACTTGTTATAACTTTTTTACTTTTAAAATTTGTGATCCAAAACAAACTTTGAACATTTGTGTGACTATAAATTATTTTATTAATAATAAAAAAGAAAATTTAAAAGTTAAGTTGTTTCTAATTAGCAACAGGATCAAAAATACCCTTCTACTTTTATTTATTAGTAACTTTGTCCTTCATTCTTCTATGGGACTAACTATACCCTACCACTATTGAACTTAACAAAAATACTCTTAATTTGGACGAATTTTCCCAAATCAACAAAAATAAACCGATTTCACTTCAAATCTGATCCATTAAACTAATTTAACCCATATAAAAAAACACTCAATACCCATCTAACGCAAATACTTTCCCCAGGAACAACATCCTTCCCGTTTACGCTACTTCTCTCCTTCGTTGTGGAGTCAAATTTTTTATTAAGGGTGTTCATACTTAGATAAGTAAATAATTTATTTTTTCGGTGAATGAAAATTTTAAACAAGCTATGTGATATTTAGCTAAATCACAAAAATATTTGTGATAAGACTAATAATTATATAAATCAAAACTAAAATAACTAAATCAACCAAAGAAATTCTACTGGTACAAGCATAATTCAAATATATTATTACAATTATACTCGATAGGGTTATTGAAATATTATTATAATAGACTTATTAAAAATAATATGAAATACCTTTTCTTTTCATATAAGCTAAGGTACTATGTAACCGTCTAAAAATTAATATCTCTTAGAGTTCTATTACCACAAATCATTCTTGGTAAACTTCGCTACAGAATACAAGTCAAAAAAAACTAAACTAGGTTTTGGACTACCGTAAAGTATCCTTTTTGAATATAATCAAAAAAATAAATGCATTGGCTTGTCCATGACATATTGTAGACAATAAAATTCGAGTTGCAGAAAATAATAATCAAGATCGAAAATATCACAACAATCGTAATATTTGATTTGAATATATAAGTGTTACAATCACTATTATCCTCTGATTCGTCTTTCAAGTATGTAAATTCAAGGGCCGTTGAACTTGATCTTGAATTTGGTTGAATGGATCTTGACTTGTGAATTTGATGAGTTTGATCTTGACTTGTACTTGAATCCAAGGGCTTTTGAGCTTGATCTTGAATCTGGTGGTCTTGATCTTGAGTTGTATGAACTTGAATGTTGAATTCTTGAACTTGTAGCTTGTAGAGAAATTTGTTGTGTTTGATCCACGAGCTCTCTCTGATTTCTTGTTAGAATTTAGGTGTCTTCTTTGAATTATGGAGGACCCCTATTTATAGTTGTAGGAGGGAAGAGTTATGGTAAGTATCAACTCTTTCCGGCCAATCAGATTGAAGTGATGTGGCCATATTTGATTGGTCGAAACATGTCACTTGTACACGTGGCGTGTTTCCATTGGTCTTTAATTTGGCTTGGTCTGCTGCATCATTTTGACACATGACATGATCCTATTGGCTCCTTCGCTTGACTTGGCATGCCACGTCATTTGACACGTGTCACCAAATTGGGCCTCTAGAATAAAATGACAATATCGGGCTTGGCAAAGTGGGCTCATCATTTGTAGTCCAAATTAATGGACTAGCCAAACAAAATTGGACTTTTAATTAAATCCATATTTATTGGACTTAAATTATTGATCCAATTATATTAATCCACAACATTTATTTGGGCTAATATATTTTGAATTTAATATAACCCGAATTTCTTACGAATTTATATTTAATAAAATTCTATTATAGATAACTTGGCCCCTGATTCAAGACTTGTCGAAATATTTTATTTTCGAAGACTAGACTTGAAGCATTAACTTAATATTTTAGTTGTAATAATGTTCGTGTGTTAAAAAAATAATATTACAAACTAATGTGTCAAATCAAATACTAAGAACATAGTATTGAATTAAATAACCCTTTATACCTTAGTGGATTATTTTATTTTATTTTAAATTCATATAACACCATATCCTTAAATGGGGGGTTGACTTTCTTCTCATCATTCAATGCTGAAGCATGAAGGCATCTCCTATTTTCTCAGTTTTTACTTAAATTGGCACTTAGTAACCTCTTTTACCCCGAATCCATGTGTCATTAGGAGCTTCTTTGTCACTGACTCACCGCCTTAGGATCCAACGTATCCCTATCCTCCTCAAAGTGTGATATTGAAACTATACCAAACTAGGCATGGCCACCGCCACTACACATCTATAAATAGGACCGTGCGCCTCACTCTCTTTGACACAAATCCTGTAAGCTCCTTCGAGAAGTGTGTGGAATCGATTTGCGAGCATTAACGAGGTATTTTTCCCTTGGAAGAGTTTAACATTGCCTCCGACACCTTGAGATTGACAAATTCGACTTCAAACTCGGCTCCTTTTAATGACATACCTATGCAACAATCAGCTTAAGGTGCGAGAGTTTAACATTGCCTCTGATACCTTGAGACTGAAAACTCCAAGTTTGGCTCTTTTCAATGACGTCTCTATGCAACAATCAGCTTAAGGTGCGAGAGTTTAACATCGCCTTTGGCACCTTGAGACTGACAAATTTGGCCCCTTTTAATGACATATCCATGAAAAGGCCAGCTTAAGGTGCAAAGGGACAAATTTTTCCATCTTAAGGTATGGGGATTAACGATTTGAGGATAAATTCGCGAAAAGGCCAGCTTAAGGTGCAAAGGGACAAATTTTGTCCACCTTAAGGCATGAAAACAAGGCTCGAAGACTTGGTAGATTCAAACTCTTGAAGACTTCAACTTATAGACTCAACGACTTTAAAGAATTCAACTTGTAGACATGGTGGATTCAAAACTTCAACTTGAAAACTTCAAGGATTTGCAGATTTCTACTCAAAGACTTGACTAAATTTGACGACTTCAACCTAGTAGATTCGAGCCTTCATCTTGCAGAGTCGATTGAATTTTGAAGACTTCAACCTGTAGATAGGGATGACAATGGGGCAGTGCGGATGCGATGTGATGCGGGTTTGAAACTATGTGGGGCGGAGCGGGTTTGGAACTTTGCGAGTGCGGGGCGGGGCGAGTTTGTTTTTTCTAAAAGATTTTTATGCGGGTTGCGGGGCGGGTGCGGGTATGAATACCATTGATTATTATAGAAAGCTTCAAACATGAATTTGGCATACATTTAATTATCACTAAATTAGTTATCTAATTTGTTTTACTAGAATATATAATATTTATTGGATTTGAGTTTCTGTAAAATTTAAAATGAAAACCACAAGAAATTTCTATTTAATTTTGTACTTCTGAAAACAATATATAATAGTACTTATCTCTGTTTACAGAAGCTCAATTTGATGACAATGCAATTGAGTTGCTCAAATTCATATTATAAAAGAATTCAACCTCAAATAATATTAACAACAATAACAACGTCACCTGTAGTTAGTTAAGAGGAAAACAATCAGATTAACAATTTAGCGGGGCGGGGCGGGTGGACACGGGTTTAATGCGGGGCGGGTGAATGCGGGTTAAAATGCTATGTGGGGCGGGGAGGGGCGGGTTAAAAAAATTGCGGGTTAAGAAAAAACCTGCCCCGCACCCGCCCCGCTCCGCTCCATTGCCATCCCTACCTGCAGACTTGGAGGATTTGAAGACTTCAACTCGCGTACTTGACAGCCTTGATGACTTCAACTCGCGAACTTGGCAGATTTGATGACTTCAACTCACAAACTTGGAAAATTTCAAGGACTTCAACTTTTGAACTTGACGAATTTGAAATCTTTATCTCGCAGACTTGGAGGATCTGAGTACTTCACCTCACAAACTTGGCATCTTTGAAGACTTCAACTCACAAATTTGGAGAATTTCAAAGACTTCAACTTTTGAACTTGGCGAATTTGAAATCTTTATCTCGTAGACTTGGAGGATTTAAGTACTTCACTTCACAGACTTGGCAGCTTTGAAGACTTCAACCTGTAGGCTTGGCGAATTTGAGGACTTCAAAGCCTATTGAAGAGGCTCATATTCCATGGAGGTTTCCCCCCAATTGACTTATGAATATTTTGGTGTAAGTCCAAAATTTGATGAAATAGTACTTGTAGACATGGCCTTCATACGATAGATCAAATTGGGACATGTGTTTTTTTGACACTCATGCGACTGAACCCAAAATGAAATTCTAAGCGCCTACGTACCTCAGTGAGGAGGATCAAGTCATAATGTAGTTCTAAAAGAGTGATTTTTTTTTTGGCCTATCTTTTTCCTAGGTCGCTTCTTGCGATGTTTTCAACCTAGCGGACTTTTTGTGTCCTAACTTTTGCCTAGGCCGCCTCTTGCGAGGTTTTCAACCTAGCATACTTTTTGTGTCCTAACTTTTACCTAGGTCGCCTCTTGCGAGGTTTTCAACCTAGCGGACAATTATTTTTTAAAGAGTCGTACACAGTTTATACTCTTGTGGGCTAGGAGTTACATGCAGTTTATGCTCGTACCTTAAGGAGCATCATCTTCCTTCAAGGATAGTACTTCTTCAAGAATTTTGCATTTATAGGGCCAACCCTTACGCCATCTGCATCAACAAACTTGTAAGCACCATTTGAATATGCTTCTTGTATAACGTATGACCCATCCCACTTCGAGGTGAATTTGCCCCAGACTTGTGAGAAGTGATAATAGGCCTCCTTACTGCAAGTACTTGGTCTCCAACTTGGAAGCACCTCAAGCGAACCTTTTTGTTGAAGGCACGAGATAGACGGGCTTGATAACATTCAAGATTTTGTTGAGCTTCTAGCCTCTTCTCATCAAGTGCCTCTAACTCAACAAGACGCAATCGAGCATTTTCTTCTTCAATGAGCCTTTCTTAGATAGCAAGTCTCAAAAAAGGTATTTGACGCTCAAGTGGTAGGACTGCTTCAACTCTGAAAGCGAGTAAGTATGGGGTTGCTTGCGTTGGTGTGCGGTAAGTCATTCTATACGCCCACAAAGCTTCTTCCATTCGCTCGTGCCAATCTCTTTTAGACTTGGAGACGACCTTCTTCAACAAGTTGCACAGAGTCTTATTAAAAGCTTCAGCTAGACCATTGGTGGCAGCATGATACATAGAAGATTTACGCTTCTTGAAATCGAAGAGTTCACAAATCTTGTTCATCAACTTGTTATCAAATGGCTTGCTATTGTCCGTTATTATGTAGCGAGGAATGCCAAAATGGTAGATAATATTCACTCGGATGAAGTTTGCAACATTCTCCTTCTTCACTTCTTTGAGAGCGACTGCTTCTGCCCATTTTGAGAAGTAATTTGTTGCAGCCAATATGTACAAGTGTCCACTAGAAGACTTTGGTAGTGGTCCAACAACATCTAGTCCCCAAGCATTGAATGGCCAAGATGTGATAGTTGGGTGTAATACTTCAGGTGGCTGATGTATAAAATTTGCATGAAACTGGCAAGCCTTGCATCTCCGAGAATAATCCAAGAAATCTTTCATCATTTTCGGCCAATAATATCCCATCCTTTTTATGTGAAAGTGTAGCTTCGGTCCAGATTGATGTGATCCACATACTCCTGAATGCTCTTCTTGCAAAGCTTGGACTGCTTCTTCTGCCCCCAAAAATTGCAAAAGTACTCCCTCAAATGATCTTCTATATAATGTGTCCTTATAGTAAAGGAAACGAGGTGCATGACGACGAATGTCAGTCTTTCTCCTTGGATCTTCTGGAAGTATCCCATAACACATGTAGTCAATAATAGATTGCTGCCAATTTTCTTTTACGGCTTCAGAAATAGCGACGAGATGCTCAAGCTCATCTTCTGCATGTTTATCATTATTTGGCGGTGGTACTACCCATTTTTGGTAGATAGTAACTTGTGTCTAATCTGGAAGAGTTAGACTTGAAGCTAGAGCAGCTAAGGCATCGGCTTTCCGATTTTCCTTCCTTGGTACATGTTGAAGGCTCACATCTCCCATCCATCCTATCAACTTCTGAGCGTAACCGTGATATGGGCGTAGCTCGGGCTTTTTAACCTCATAACTTCCTAGGAATTGATTGATCACCAGCTGAGAGTCACCAAAGACCTGCAATTGTAGTTGCTTCATGTCGACATCTATTTCAAGTCCAAGTATTAACACCTGATATTCAGTGACATTATTGGAGCAACATTATGCCAGAGTAAAGGAGTATGGGAGAACCTCTCCTTGTGGAGTGAAAAACACCACGCCAGTGCCAGCTCCACCTCGATGCGCCACTCCATCGAAGTACATATTCCACGGAGGTTGAACTTCAATGACCATTGCATCTTCATCAGGTATCGGGTGATCCGCCAGGAAGTCTGCTAATGCTTGTCTCTTTATAGCCTTTTGAGGGATGTACACAATCTGAAACTGTTGAAACTGAAGGTACCACCTAGCAAGTCGATCACTAAGGACTGGTTTTGACATCACAAACTTGATGGGATTTGCTCTAGATATAAGACGAATAACGTGAGCTTGAAAGTAGTGCTTCATCTTTTGGATTGAGAAGACTAATGCCAAACACAACTTTTCGATTGGAGAATACTTCAACTCATTTGGTGTCATCATTCTGCTTAGGTAATAAATGGAGTTCTCTTTGCCTTCATTATTTTCTTGAACCAATAGTCCTCCAACTGACCTTTCTTGAGCCGCAATACAAAGTATCAATGGTTTTCCAGGTAAAGGAGATTAAAGGACTAGAGGCTTCATCAAATATGACTTGATACTTTCAAAGGCGTTACTACAAGCTTGGTCCCACTTGAAAAGGGCACCCTTCTTCATGAGATGGCTGAACACTTGACATCTTCCAGCTAGATTTGAGATGAACCTCCTTAGGTATGCTAGCTTTCCTTGAAGACTTTTTAACTCATGAATATTTTGAGGCTCGGGCATCTTCAGAATTGCATCCACTCTGGGCTGATCAATCTCAATTCCTCGATGTCATACAATGAATCCAAGGAACTTTCCAGAATTAACTCCGAAGGCACATTTCAATGGATTCATTCTCAGTTGATATCTTCGAAGCAGCTCAAACACCATTCTCAATTCTTTCAAGTGGTCGCTCCTCTTTCTTGACTTCACCACCAAATCATCAACATAACATTCAACATTTTTATGGAGCAAATCATCAAAGATATTTTGCATAGCCCTTTGATAGGTGGCACCAGCATTCTTCAGACCAAAAGACATCACTTTGTAGCAATAAATACCTTTAGACGTATGAAATGCAGTGAGCTCTTCATCTTTTGGTGCCATGCGAATGTGGTTATAACCGGAGGAACCATCCATGAAAGACATCGCCTCATAACCTATGGTAGCATCAATCATCAACTCTGGAATAGGGAGTGGAAATTCATCCTTAGGGTATGCATGGTTAAGATCCCTAAAGTCAACACAAACTCGAATCTGGCAATTCTTCTTCCGCACGGGGACAATACTTGAAATCCATGTGAGATACTTTACTTCCCGAATAAAGCCAGCTTCAATGATTTTGTTAACTTCACTCTCGATCAATGGAACCAAATCTGGTCTGAAACTTCTTTGGGCCTGCTTAACAGGACGAGCACCATTCTTGACTGCCAACTGATGAACTGCCACTTTGGGATCCAAGCCAGGCATCTCTTTGTAACTCCAAGCAAAAACATCCATGTATTCCTTAAGTATATTCATATAAGCAATTTCTTCATCAACTTCGAGAAAAGCGCTTAGGTAGGTTGGCCTTGGTTCTTTTTTGGTGCGAAGAATAACTTCTTTTAAAGGGTCAATTGTGGTTTTTACTCCTTCTTCAAGTTCCGGTGGAGCATCTCCAACATCTTCATCCTCTTCAGGATCACCATCATTGACAAATATATGATGACAACATGCAATATCCATCATCTTCTCGTCAAACTTCTTTTGAGACGAGGTATCTTGCTCACTTTGAACAGTAATATGGTATGAAGAGCCTACACTTTCTTCATCCTCTTCACGCTCCTTGGTATGAACCACAGTGTGAATTCTTGCTTTTAGTGTCTCCTCACATGAAACCACAAGTTTCATCTGTCGCCTCATTCTAGAAGAGATGAAACTTTGGAAATCCCTTTGGACTCTAGGTGAAACAGGCGTCATCAAGCGTTATCAGTCTCTACCATGCTTGTTATTGTTCCTCAACGGACCCAATCTTTCGAACACAGAAGTTCTTGGGGTTGATTTTCTAAGTCTATCAAAGATATAAGGCCTTTTATTGGAAGCGATAGACTCATCTTCCACCGTGATGTAGCTGCTACTTGCCCTTCTTATGGAGATGTGAAATGGCGTTGGCTGCTTGTACCCTAAGCCTTCACGTGATTGACCAGTAGTAGTTTCTGATGGGAGTTTACCCAACTTTGACGCTGCATCGATAACATGTATCCACGCACTCAATTTTAAATCTCCCAGGTGGATATCTAAGCTGATAGAACCTATGGCCCTTTGACCCCCTTGATTGAACCCTTGGATCATCAAATGGATTTTAGTGAGTTCTTCAGTCGTGATGCCAAGCTCCTTCATTGTAAGAATATGCAGAATATGGACTCCAGATCCCTCACCTATCAAGATTCTATTTATCCTCTTCTCCAGCACATGGCCTACCATATACAAAGGACGATTGTGTGGTGTTTCACCAAGCAGAAGATTATCATATGTGAATGTGATTTTGTATCACATGCATACACTTCTTAGAAAGGAAGTTCAGTAGGCTCTTTAGAAGATAAAGGAGGTACAATGGATGGACTTTAACCTTTTGCTTCTTTCTTGTCAGTATTAAAATATCATGACTCGATATTGTCTTGGAACCAGCTCAGTAATAATTCCTCTAAAGTCACTGAACATCATGGTTTCTGGTGGTGATGCACCTCAACTTTTGGCTTCTTTGGATGCACAAGTGATTTTTGCTTCACCGGTCTTCTCACCATCCTCGTTCTAATTGGTTTCTCAGATGACTCTTTTTGCGAACTTGCCTTATTGCGTCTCTGCCTGGTCACCAGAATCCAACCTTCATTATCATCTCCATTGATTTGGGAGTTGTCTTGCTTCGATGGTTCTTCTTCATGCCCTTCTAAGCTACATATTTGAACTGGATCAAGCGAGCCAAAGACGATAGAGACTTGATAAGAACTGGCCTTCTCATCATCAATAATAGGCTTCTTCTCGTTGGCTAGCTGCATTATTTTGTCCTTGAAGATGAAACATTTCTCCAGAGGATGACCCACAAGCCTATGATACTTGCAATAGTTTGGGTCATCAGTTCTTCTAGCTTCATCGGCCCGCTTCATCTATGGAAGATCGATGAGCTTTAGCTCAAGAAGTTCATAAAATTTTTTGGGAACATCAGAATCAAGGAAGGGGTATTCCCTTTCCTGCATCTCCTTCAAAGTCAACTTTTGATTTGGACGCGTTTGATAAGAAGTCGCCTTCACGCGTTGCTTCTTGTTCACTTTTGTGGCGAACTTAACATGAGACATATTGACATTCATGGATTCTTTGTTGATATTTTTGGGGACAAACTTTCTCCATATCTGAGGTTCTTGTTTGCCCTTTCCTTTGCGAGGGTCATGAACAAGCACCACGTCTTTTCCAGCAGATGACATGTTCGTCTCCATATCATGAGAACGGGTATCTTGATCTTCAAAGGTTTTTGTCTTGATTCCTTGTAAGATGTAGAGATGCTCCCAATGCATTACTTGGATGCACATTTCTATTCCCGATGCTTTGCTGAGTCTTTCTTTGCAGTTCAGGCTAACATTCCTCCATCGATTGATGAAATTGATAACTGGTTCCTTCTCCCTTTGGCGAGTATTTGTTAGTTCCACCATGCTCACCGTACGCCTTGTGCTATAAAAGCGATTAAGGAACTCATTCTCCAGTTGTCCCAACTATCGATAGAGTTTGGCTCGAGATCCGTGCACCAGTCAAAGGTATTTACCTTTAAGGAGCGAATGAACTGCTTGAACAGATAGTCTCCATAGGTTCCAGCGTTGTTACATTTCTCCACAAAGTGTGCAACATATTGCTTTGGGTTTTCTTTGCCCTCAAATTATTGAAATTTGGGGGGCTGATAACCGGCAGGCATCTTGAGGCCATCAATCCTTGCAGTGTATGTCTTGGCATACATGAGGGAAGACTTGGTAGAAACTTCATTTGTCCTTGATGGTCCCTTCTATGAACTCCTTTAGCCGGTCGAGTGGGATCATCCCCTCGGAAGAAACTGGAAGTTCCTTAGTTGGTGGTGCTTGCTTTAAAGGAATTTCAATCTCTTGAACTTTAGGGGCCTTTCCAGGTGCATGGCAAGATTTCGCATCCATCAATTCATCCATCTTGTCCATCAACTTTTCAATTCAGGACTCCTGATTATGCACATGCTTGGTCAATCCTTCAATCATCTTTGCAAGCTTGCAAGTTGCTCCTCCATTGATAAAGCATCAGTCACCATAGCTTGCATGATCATTGGAGTTGTTGGAGAGCAGTGTGGGATATCGCCTAAGTTGATCTTTGGTGCGATCACACCACTGGGAGAGGATCTATCAGTTGAATCACCATCTTTCTTTGTGGTAGGCTTCATGGATCCAGAGATATCAAGTTGAGCCAAAGTCTTCTTAATCCTCTCAACAAGATTGCTCCCCCCCTCTTGATGCATCGTTGGAGGATCTTGCTCGTTTTGTGGATGAAGATCCGAGAACATGAGTTGATGCGGGTGACAATTGGAGTGTTTGTTATCCCAACATGCTTGCTTTTCTCCTCGTAACAGGTCCAAAGCTTCCAAAGGTAATGCCAAGGATGCTTTCCACTTCAACAGAGAACTTGGAGTCAGAAGCCTTGGAAGAAGTTGATTTGGAGTTGATCTTCTTGGAAGCCATTTCGATGTTCTTGAACTTTGATGATTGAAAACTTGAGATGAGAGGTAGAGATTGTCCTACTGGGAGTGTCAGAATTTGTAGACAATAAAATTTGAGTCACAAAAAATAATAATCAGGACCAAAAATATCACAATAATCGTAGTATTTGATTTAAATATATGAGTGTTACAATCTCTATTAATCCTCTGATTCATCTTTCCAAGTATGTAAATTCAAGGGCCGTTGAGCTTGATCTTAAATTTGGTGGAATAGATCTTGACTTGTTAATTTGATGAGTTTGATCTTGACTAGTACTTGAATCCAAGGACTTTTGAGCTTGATCTTGAATCTGGTGGTCTTGATCTTGAGTTGTATGAACTTGAATGTTGAATTCTTGAACTTGTAGCTTGTAGAGAAATTTGTTGTGTTTGATCCACGAGCTCTCTCTGACTTCTTGTTAAAATTCTGGTGTCTTCTTTGAATTATGGAGGACCCCTATTTATAGTTGTAGGAGGGAAGAGTTATGGTAAGTATCAACTCTTTCCGGCCAATCAGATTGAAGTGATGTGGCCATATTTGATTGGTTGGAACATGTCACTTGTACACGTGGTGTGCTTTCATTGGTATTTAATTTGTCTTGGCATGCTGCATTATTTTAACACATGACATGATCCTATTAGCTCCTTCGCTTGACTTGGCATGCCACATCATTTGACAGGTTTCACCAAATTAGGCCTCTAGAATACGATGACAATATTGGGCTTGGCAAAGTGGGCTCATTATTTGTAGCCCAAATTAATGGACTAGCCAAACAAAATTGGACTTTTAATTAAATCTATATTTATTGGACTTTTATTATTGATCCAATTATATTAATCCGCAATATTTATTTGGACTAATATATTTTGAATTTAATATAACCCAAATTTCTTACGGATTTATATTTAATAAAATTTTATTGTATACACATACATCCGCACTTTGTAGGATTACAATGGGTATGTTGTTGTTGTTGTCCATGTCATGCATGTTCTCTTCATTTTATCTTTAAGCCTTTAGTATAATCAATTATTTTCTTCTCTTTATAGTCATTTTAAGTTCTAGGAAATTTTTCTTATTTAAAGAAAATAATACAGAGAGATGAAGCAATAGTTAACTACAAACTAGTTTTTGCTCTTATTTTTTCCCCATCAAATCACGAACCAAAAATTGTGGGATATATTGTAAGTTATAAAAACTAATACTTGAGAATTTAGGAGGTGGGTATTTAATAATAAATGAAGAACAATTAAAATACTCCATAATAACTGAATAAAAGAAGTGCACAAAAAATCTCTTTAAAAAAGTAAGAATAAGTAGTAATTAAAAAAAGAAGGCCCAAATAGCCACAGAGAGTCTGAACCATATTTTGGGATATTTTGGGAACTAGCTATGGCTATCCACCCTAATGAGGGCACATACATTGACGTCCCAGGAAATCCTAACAACGGTGGAGCTAAACGAACTAATGAAATAGGTCTATCAGATGATCCTTTTCTTCCCGATAATCACCCCCACAAACCCAATAGTCCAACCAATTTGTGTCATGGACTCCACCTATGTTTTCCCAGAACTCGAACACAACCAACATGGCATCTCCAAACACTCCACAAGAAATCAACCATTAGGATCCCGCAATGGAGGTGTTGCAATCTTCAAGAGCCCAGATGCTATATACACTAAAGGAGTCAAATAAGGATCTGAAAGAAATACTGTCAAAACCATAAATCAAGCAGTCATTGACCTTTTCTCTGTCGGAAAAGAGAGTGATCGAGTTCAAGGAACCATGACAGTAGATAAGTGTAGTAACCTTACCAGGAAACCTATTCATGTGTGCCCTAGATATTAAGAGCAAGAGAGAAGTAGAACAACTAAACTCAACTGTGACACCCACAACCACCAGTGTGCTGAGTGAACTAGAAAATTCTTCCCCAAGGGAAAGGATTGAAGAGGAAGAGGCCCAAACAAAGGAAACCCACATAAATTTCATCATATGGATTTGTAGGGGCGCAAACAACGTTGAGTTTAAGAGACACTGCCATGCCATGTTTAAACTCACAGGCCTGCCATGTTAGTCCTGATTGAAACCAGAATGATTTAGCATAAATATATATGCCAGACTTTAGGATACTCTAGCCAGACTCAGTCCCCTGCTATAGGATATTCTGGAGACATTGTTATCATGTAGAATGACGACTCTCAGTGTTGAGGAAGTCTCTGTCACCATCTAAGGTATTAATGTGATGATCAAGGTCAGTCTCTTTGAAACCCCTGAATTTTTACTGTTGTGTATGCTAGTTATACTTATTCTGCTCATAAGAACGTTTGCAATGAGCTTATTAGTACTGCTAGGAATAATAGTATAGTTTGGCTTGTTGGGGAGATTTTAATGAAGTCCTTAAGGATAAAGACAAAGTATGAGGCAATAACATCCGTTGTCTTAGAACCAATCTATTCTAAAATTGTGTTAATAGCTGCAAATTCACGGACCTGGTTTGAGGGGTAGTAACTACACTTGGTGCATTAACAGATTCTCCAACCCCTAAGATCTCATCATGGAGAGAATCGATAGATGTTTTGCCAATAAGGATTTGATCCATTCCTGCCCTGAAGCTAACATTACTCATCTAACTAGAACTCACTCTGACCATTGTCCCTTCCTAGTCCAACTCTCCAACAACAAAATGGGCAACCGCAGCAGACCTTTCAGGTTTAAATCAATATAGTGTATCCACCCCTCTTTTTACAATCTAGTGAAGAGATGCTTTTAGGGTAGTGAACCTCTCATCCCATGCATCTCTTATTTCCAAAGTGAAGTCCAACAGTGGAACAAGAACATCTTTGGAAACATCTTTCACAAAAAAAAAGAAGAATCCTAGCCATAATTGAGGGTATTCAGAAATCTACCAACTATCCTACCATTTCCTTCCTCCACATCTGTAATCTGAGTTGCTTGAATACTCCACTATCCTTAGAAATGAAAAGACTTTTGGAAATTGAAATGTAGGATTTCCTAGCTTACTAAAGGGTATACCAACACTAAATTCTTCCACAATTGTACCTTAAATAAGAGAAGAAGAAACAAAATTCTCTCTTTTACTAATGACTTTAGGATCACTATCCAACAATCCCATGAAATTAGGGATTCCATCCTAGTCCTTTTCTCCAAGCTTTATTGCACTGATTCTTGTACCTCAAAGAGAGACTCTAATATACATCTCTCTAAATGCACCACCCTTAATAACAATCAATATAAGACCCCCCTTCAGCCTTTAACCCAGAGGAAATCTATAAATTTATCATGTCCTTCAAATCTTTTAAAGATCGTGACCCTGATGGCTTTCACCCTTTTTTCTACAAGTAATATTGGAAAGATGTCGAAGCCAAAGTAATCAATTTTTGTTTGAATACTTTTGAGAATAATGGGATGGAACCTAAGATGAAGATCACTCTCCTTTGCCTCATTCCTAAATTTCCTAATGCCAACAACCTCAAAAATTTCAGATCCATAGGCCTTTTCAACACCAATTACAAGATCATTACCAAAATCATAACCTACCGGGTTAAACCTCTCCTCCCTACCATCATTGGCCCAATGCATTCTAGCTTTCTCTCTTGAAAAAAGGTTATGACAATGTCATCATAGTCCAACAGTGCATCTCCCACTTCAAGAAAATAAAAGAGAAACATAGTATCATGATTTTGAAAATTAACTTGAAAAGGCTTTTGATAGGGTTGAATGGTATTTCATTTGAGCACCCTCCTTAGATTTAACTTCCCTCCTAAGCTTGTTACCCTCATTATATCCTTCTTATCCTCTTCAATCTCAGTCCTAATCAATGATAACTAGATTGAGCACTTTCAACCATCTAGAGGTATCAGACAAAGGGACCCTTTATCACCCTACCTCTTCATCCTTTCTATGGAAAGACTGGCTAGAGACATACAACTTCAAGTTGATTCCAAGTCCTTGTTCCCCATCAAAATTAGCAACACTGACCCTAAGTTATTGCATACCTTCTTTGCTGATGACTTTACCCTTTTTGCTAGAGTTAAACCAAGAAAATTGCACTATCATAGGTGACACTCTCAGTAACTTCATGCTCCTTTCCGGCCAGAAAATTAACTTTACCAAATCCAAAGTGATTTTTTCCTCTAACTGTACTGGAGAGATCAAAAAAAAATTCTTAGACATCCTTCCTATCATGCCTAGAATCACTTTTGGCAAGTACCCAGGATTCTCCATTTTCCAAGAAAGACCCAAAATTAGTGGCTTCTAATTCATCCTTGATAAGTAGGTGATAACACTCAAATACACTCTCCGTTAGGAGGTGATTGCGATCGCCAGAGAAAAACACATTTATATTCTCGATGGTAGTCAGGGTCGATCCCACAGAGAACAATGTAATCGCGATTGAGATAGTAAAGAATTAAAGAAACTTATTCAAGTTCAAGGAGCAAAGTAAGTAAAATTATTGGGGGTTTGTAGTCGAAAACACAAGGGATGTTGCAATTATGAGGTCGACCAACTCTTTCCAATGCAAGGATGGGCAAGGGAGATTTAGGAATGGGTATTACTTCAAATCCATATGATCCATTACATGTTTATCAAATACAAACTATATTAACCATAGGTCAAATGAAATAAGCCTTGGAAGTATCGATAATTTACCAATGTCTCTCGACCATCGACAAATATACCTCAACCAGTTCTCTCGAACCCAGCTAAGCATTAACAAAGCTCTTCCAATTATGGCAACACTAGAATTACTATTTCTAGCTAATTCCTTAAATGAGGTTTAGAGCTTCAAGTTAGTGCTAATCAATCTATTCTCACCTTAATTCACTCTCTCAAGCCATATCAAGATAAAAAGGGAAAGTCCAAGGGTTGATCACTCCCTTTAGATTTAATGCAAGCACAAGATTAATTAGAGATTTAAAGACCCAATTCATAAACTAGAAAATATTTAATAAATTCTAAAAGTACAAGATAAGAAATTATACCCAAATATTATTTATATCTAACACAATATTCAAATCTCAAATCAACCAACACACCAATAGATTTAGCAATACAAAGCAAGAGTTGAAGAAAGAAACTAAAGATTTTACAATAAAAGCTTCTAATCTTCACTCTAATGGTGTTGGAGGATGAACTTGCTCTCCAAGCTAGCCCTAAGTTGTTCACTCGAAGACTAAGGATGAGTTAGTTGAAGAAAAATTGTAAAAAACCCAAAATTATCTCCCGATAACGGCTGAGAAAAGGTTTATGTGGATTGGGGTTTCCAAAGATGTGATTTTCCAATTCTGTCCTGCAGCTACCGACTTCTTCATCGCGGTCGCGTGAGTGCACCTCACAATCGCGATGGTCTGTGAATTTCTTCATCGTTATCGTGTGGAACTTCCCTCACGGTGGCATGGCATTGACTTACAGTTGACCGCGATCGCGTGAGCTGTGTCTCGCGATCGCAATGAACATTCTACTGCCGGTGACCAGCAACTCCTGTTAGATCTATTTTGACTTGTTTTCACCTGAGTCAATTGCACTATTTTTCCACTTTATACTAGAAAAAGCATAAGATTAAAAGCTAAATAAGTAGGTAGAATACCAACTTATCAAACCCCCAAACTTGAACTATTCCTTGTCCTCAAGCAACTGAAAATTCTAATTCAAGAGACACACAACACAAGTGCAATGACATCACTATAAGCCAAGGAAAACCCATTTCAAGCACCAAACATGACTTCGGTTGGTACTAATGATTAGTCAATCACATGATAACTTAATTTAAGCACGTCCTTCTATTCAAAACGCAATTCAAGGGTGCAATGGAACTAAAAGAACAATCAAGTGATGACAACCAATCTTCGAGAAGTGACTCAAACCACTAGTTTACCAAAATATGCTCATTTGACTCATTTTTCATAATTTTGCCAACATCACCAACTTTCCTAATTCGCATGACCTCACAAGAACGACAGTCCCAAAAACACATTATATACAAAGATAATCACAAGGGACAAATGCACAAATACTCACACTCACAAAGAATTTCAAGTACCAACAAGTGTCAATCCATAAGCCTGCCCTTAGTTTTGCTTGCCACTAACTCAAAATCAATCGATTGGAGATCTCAAAAGGCTTTTCTAAGCTTGTAATATAGGTTTGGAGAAGGGTAGGATAAAAAAATTGGATTAGAATGACTACCTCCTCCTTGAACGCTACACAACTTTTTCAATTCAAAACCAAAGACATTTCATTTCATTTTTATTCAACACAAGGCACCATTTCACTTATTTCATTTGAAGCCCCAATTTTTATCATTCTAATCACCTTGGAGGATTCATTTCCTTTCTTTCCTTTCCTCTTTTCCTTTCATCTTTGCTTTCTTTTTCAAATTCTTCCTTCTCTCTGACAATTCTTTTTAGAATTCGACCAATAAACCAAGATACTTCTCATTTAGCACTCCTCCGAGGTACATTTTATCAATCCCCAAACTTAGGCTTTTAGCCTCAATTTCACACTTGTAGAGTTCAATGAGGGATGAGTCCAAGAGAGGGACTTGTTTTCAAAATGGTTCAAGGCTTATAATGAGGTTGCCAAAGAAGAGGTAGTAGGCTAAAGAGGGGTTACTAATGATCCAATTTAAGTGCAATGGTAGGTTTTTAAGTCTAAGTAGGCTTGAACAATCACAAAGAAGGCCTAAAATCATTTCTCCAACCAGCACAATTTAGACTAGCATTAAACGACTAACCAGGCAAGTTCTAGTTAAAACAAGCGAGTACAAGAATTATTCAACTAATCCTCATCACACATGGCATGCAAATTATTCAAGAAGGATCAATTTCAATTCCTAAATAAGAACAAATAGAGTCACATTCTTCAATTCCAAATTTTCACCACTAATGCGTTAAGAGTCATAAAAAGATTAAAAGAGTTGTCACAAACATCATTCTTTGCTATACACTTTTAATTTTTTTTGGAAGGGTATGCCTATTTCACTTAGCATGCAAGACTAACTCCATTAGGACCAAACAATCCAATGCTCCCCAATATCTCAAAAAATGATGATTTTACCTTAAGAATGACGTCACTCAGTCTATCTTTGGGCCAATTCATCTATCTAAATTGATATGGCTACTCAGGAATCACTAACACAAATCCCAACACAGAAGCAATATGCGATTCGCATATGCCAAAGTGTGGATCGCACGTGCAACGCACAAGCCAGGAAGTATAGGTTTCCCTTTTGCCCAGCATGTGTGAAGCACGTGCATTTAGCACATCGAAATGTGCAACGTAGTGCTCACATATCTGACAAGTTCTATCTACCCTACAGTGTACTCAGACTTTCCCTGGCTCTAAAACATCCCACAAGCCAACTACAAAAGAAACCAAAGAAGCTAAAAGTAAAGAAAACTAAAGAACTAAACCAACTACTCCATCCATAGAAACTCCAAAACCCAACGAGGGCATATAATATCAAAACAAACCCGATAAGGGCGCACCAATATCCAACATCAAAATAAATAAGCCCGGCAAGGGCATAATAATATGCAACATAACAAAACAAGAAAAATAAAGTGCGCTAGCCACCCCCAACTAACACAATGCAGTGCCCTCATTGCATCAATATAAAAGATAAGTTTGAGGGGGCTCCCTGAAGGGTATCACTCAGAACCAGAGCTGCTAGTCCCAGAAAGGACCCAATCTGCCTCGTCAACATCATCCTCTGCCTCAAATCCACATAGCTTCCTCAAAGTGCTCATTATCTTCATGAGGAATTTTCTTTGCTTCCTATCATGGTCCCTCTGCTTTTTCTGTTTCCTCTATACCTTTGCCAACCTCTTCTTGATATGTTACTATTGGCTCGCTACACTAGCTAGTGTAAGTCTACTAGGAGTAGTGGAGGATGAAGGACCGGGTGCCAGTGTGGTGGAACTCTCTCCCAGACCTAAAAGTAGACCCGCTAAAATTTGGTGAATCTAGGCATACATGCCATAGACCTGGCTAGATATGTGGTGGAGTATCGGGGGCCCAATCCTGAGTGGACCAATAGCCTCAGTAGCGGTGGATGACTTAAGTGCCTCGCTGGACCCCGAGAATAGACCAAATGACAGTGAAGCCACGTCGATCTTCCTTTTCTTTAATGCTTGCCTGACTCCTCTCTTATTCAAGGGGTGAATAATCTTTTTAGGCTTCCTTTCATTCTCGCCATCCCTTTTATGAACCTCGGCTAGCATAAGTATTTAATCAATGAGGGTAAAAACAAACTTTTTCTACCTTCAAGCACCACTTGTTGAATTTCTTGCACAATCAAATGCCCCACATTCACTGGGAGACCTCCATCATGGCACAAATAACCACCGCCTTTTCAGACATCATATCGGATTCATTCTTAGAAGGCATGATTCGGGCACAAATAATTGAAAGCCAAGTGCGAGCTTCAAGGATGAACTCGGAAGACTCAATTCTTGTGTTCAAAGCGATCCATTGGGGGACTGTCCTTCATATAAGTGTTGCACAAACAAGTCGGTTCCCAATTCTTTGGCTCGGGCTTTCATTGTGGCATTATCAATATTTGGGAGGTTATAGTATCCTTTGATCAATTCCAGATCAAATTTCACCAACTTGCCCTGAACCAGCACAACTAAGTCCTTGGAAAATTTTGTCTCGGCTGCGTTAGCATAAAACTCATGGACTATGGAAAAGTTTGCCTTGATAGGATCCGCGGTGAAGCATAACGACGCACTCATAACCAACTTGCCATGGAAGTTGGCCTATTTCTCTTCCAACCCATCCAACACAATATCTCGCTCCCTCGTGATGGGTTTCGTCAGATGAGGATAATATAATTGGGAGCATTTGAGGGAGACGAAGGTGACTTGGTCAAAATATTCCTTGTCGGCCACTTGGTTGGCATCTTCTTGTTCAATTTTATTCGATGCTGGAGCCATTTTCAAGCTTTAAGTATCTACACGAGGAACAAAAATGTCAAACACAAATATAGACATGTAAAATAATGTGTTGGGACATGATTAGGCCAAAGCAACGAGGCAAAAAAATCCCAAACAGAGCTGGGCAAGGTAACTATTTTTGGGACTGCCAGAACTTGTCATCGCGATCACGGGATTTATCATCACGATCGCGAAGACCAAATTATTTTTTCAAAAATTTAACTCATTGTGATTGCGGGATGGGGCATCGCGATCACGGAGTTCAGATAATTTGTTCCTCACGATCGCGGGATTTGACATAGTTATTGTGAGGGTCATCTTCTTTGCCCAGAAAAATTAGTTCAAGCATTTTGTCGAACAGGTGCTTTGCACTCTTTTGTTCGTCCCTTTTTACACCCCTGTAGGGCAAATTTTCAATACCAAATTAGTAAACCAAAAGCCCTTACACCTTTATTAATCCTCACCCAATAATTATAGCATAACATTCCAAATTCACACCCTTTAAGAGGACAACCATCACACTCACTTTGGGCTATCAAAGCCACTAAACTTTTGCACAACTATAAGCAGATCTAAAAAGAAAGTAAAATACGGAAGACATACCTGTTGAGTTGCAAAGTTGAGGTACTACGGAATAAAATTGATGGATGCTTTTATTTTTGCCTTAGCAGAAGAAAAGTAGCCAAGTTTCAAAACCAATTTTTTCTCTTGAAATGACTCTTTTGAACTTTTATTACCTAGAGATTGTTTAGTGCCTCGCGGTCGTGTGGCCTTATCATGCGATTGCAATGAGTTAAAATCTCATAACTTCACGCGATCGCATTGAGTCCATACGGCCGTGAAGGGTTATTGAGAATTTACTTCATCACGATCACGATGGTCTAGGATCGCAATCATGATGCCTTAATGCATACTGAACTTCCAAATTTTTCCAGTGCACTATTTTGTCATGCAAAAGCGTGTGCGACGTGCATAGTTTGAGGTGCGAAATGCACCTATTTTGCACAAATCAAGATTTTTGCCCAGTTTAATGGTTCTTTATTCGATGGCATGTGTGACGGGCACTTTTCCAGGTGCGAAACGCACATTTTTCAGAGGTATTTTTTGTGCTTCTCAACACTTGGGTCCTCTTCTCATTACTTGGGTACCTAAAAACAAATAAAAAAGAAGCAAAAAGTGAAGTAAAACATATAGAAAACTTTTTAAATGATGGGTTGCCTCCCATCAAGCGCTCAATTTAATGTCACAGTGCGATGCAAGATATGTCACCATTTAGATCTCCACTTGGAGGATTTGAACCTTCGACCTAAATTTGAATCAAACTTCTGGTGACAATCACAGGGTGAAGGTGAAAACATGAGAAGGCTATTTTCTTGGTGTCTCGTTTTGCACTTTTTTGCCTTCAAGTGAGGAAGGTCGTTTTGCCTTATTTCAATAACAAACTTAAAACTGGAGAAACGTCGATCCATCCTCCTTTCAAGGTCTTTCAAAAGCTTTATTACTTCGACTTCCATCCATTCTACCAAACTTAAGATTGAAAAGTGGTTGGAGTAAGGTTTGGGCATCTCCACTCTCAAATTTGCCTCATTCATAACATCCTCACTCTCGGATAAACTAGAGTCTTTCAAGATGAACCATTGGATTTTGCATTGCAACTCTAGTATCATTCATTTGATATCGGCATCATGATTCATATATGGGGTTGTTGGTTGCCACAACACCTTCAATTCATGAGCATTCCATGTGTCCTCCTCTTTAATAGGGAACAACTCAAAACTACTACCCACAATCGTGCATGTTTCAACAGGAGCATTCACATCGGTGTTCAAATTCCCGATAACAATTTCAAGTGATCCTTCTTTTTGACTTCTCTTGGCATACCTTTTTAACAATACCTCAAACATTGATAGAATTATTTCACGTTGTTCCCCATAGGCTTCAAGTTGGTGCGCTTGATTTAACACCCATTCTTGGCTCACAATCTCACCTAATACGAGTTTTTCCTCTTGTTGGGGCTCAAGCACTACCGATACAAACTCACTCTCGAGGGATTCCATATTTTTCCAATCTTCATCATCATCCCCAAAGTGAATTTGATTGAGCTCAATGTTTGAGACATGTTCATGTGTTCGGCTTGGAGAGTCTTCTTTACCAACTTGATCACGAAGAGTGGACAAATCCACCATGGATTTTGTGGCATGATTCCTCTCCTATTCTTCCTTAGCTCTCGTGTCACAAAGCCTGACTTTATGGACTTCACACCCTCCTCTAGGATATCTACCAAGGCCAATAGGGTTTGGATCTTGACATGTATACCTTCCTAGTGGGCATTGCATTTCTTGCTTGCTAAGACATGATTCCTGTTAAGATCAGAAGCACCACTAGCACCATTATTAGCACAAGAGGGGGGAGGAGGACAATCATTATTAGGGCAATTGCTCCAATATCCGTCATGAGCACCATACAAATAGCAATTACACCCATCATAGGAGCAAGAAGGTGAATACCTCCCTCTCCTAGGACCAATTTTACACATTTGCCCAAGGTGGGGTCCTCCATAATAATAACAATAGTCGAGAATATAAATTGGGTTGTGATCACCATTACTTCTAACATTCCAAGATGCCATGGAACCAATTAACAAAATAAAACTAAACAAAATAAAAACAAATATTCACAAATTTGAACTAGAGTAAGTAAACTCAAATTCTAAACTAACTCAATATGCCAAATTATTCTCCGACAATGACGCTATTTTTAATCACGCTCAAATACACTCTCCGTTAGGAGGTGATTACAATCATCAGAGCAAAACACATTTATATTCCCGATGGAAATCGGGGTCGATCCCACAGAGAATAATGTAATCGCGATTAAGATAGTAAAGAATTAAAGCAACTTATTCAAGTTCAAAGAGTAAAGTAAGTAAGATGATTGGGGGGGTTTGTAGTCGAAAACACGAGCAATGTTATAATTGCAAGTTCGACCAACTCTTCCCAACACAAGGATCATAAGGGAGATTTGAGAATGGGTATTACTTCAGATTCATACGATCCATTACAAGTTTACCAAATACAAACTAGATTAATCATATATCAAATGAAACAAGCCTTGGAAGTATTGATAATTTATCAACGCCTCTCGACCATCGACAAATATACCTCAACTAGTTCCCTCAAACTCAGCTAAGCATTAACAAAGCTCTTCCAATTATGGTAACACTAGAGTTACTATTTCTAGCTAATTCCTTAAATGAAGGTTAGAGCCTTAAGTTAGTGCTAATCAATATTTCCACACCTTAATTCACTCTCTCAAGACAAATCAAGGTAAAAAGGGCAAGTCCAAGGGTTGATCACTCCCATTAGATTTAATTTAAGCACAAGATTAATTATAGATTTAAAGACCCAATTCATAAACTAAAAAATATTTAATAAATTATAAAAGCACAAGATAAGAAATTATACCCAAATTGTTTGTATCTAACATAATATTCAAATCTCAAATCAACCAACACACCAATAGATGTAGCAATACAAAGCAAGAGTTGAAGAAAGGAACAAAACATTTTATAATAAAAGCTTCCAATCTTCACTCCAATGGTGTTGGAGGATGAGCTTGATCCCCAAGTGTAACGATCGGGTACGTTGTTATGGGTAAACCTTTCATGCCATGTTTCAGATTAGAAAACTTCCGAGTTTGGGAGTTGGAAATTTTGGGCTAGGCTAGTCTCGGTTGAATTTTGAGTGAGGTATAGTCTAGGGAAATACGAGAAAGGATTGGGTAAAATATCTTAGGTCGAGCTAGTTTTTTGTTATCTAAGACCTTAAGGAGTCCGTGAGACTTTTTGAAAGTGAATTCAAGCGAGTAGAACTCCCAGTATCAAGGTTAACATGAAGGAATTATTCTAGAACATCAGAATTTAAGGTGTGTTCTAAATTGGGAACTTTTGGGGAATTTTTTGAGTTTTTGTCCCGCTATAGCAGAGAAATTTCTTCTATAGCGGAAGTCAACATCCGTCAGCATAGCGGTCGATTCTGCTATGACGGTGTCGCTATAGCGGTGTACAAACCACTATAGCAGAATGAGTCGAGATTAATGCAGAAACTTCTCCAAAATGTTCAATTTTTCCTCAAGAATGTTTTGGAGAAGGGCAGAGGCAATTTGGGCAATCTCAAGTCAGATTTTCATCAAATTCCGTCCTAAAGGTAAGGATTTCACTCCCCTACACTAGTACTTCAATTCTCCGTTAGTAGAATTGATAGTTACGATCTTGGGGGAAGGTTTGGATTGACCTAGAAATGGTAGAATCTGGGGAAAATGAGAGTTTTAGGGTGTGAAAGTTCTTGGGTCTTGAATATTATTGTTGGGTTATGATCTATTCTCAATGTGTCCGTAAAAATGTTAAATTTAGGTGAATTAATGGTGGGAAAGCCCTGGGATAGGTAGAATGATCATAGGTTGTCCTGGGGATTTGGATTTGAGTATAATACGGGTAATTATTAGGAAATGCAGACTCATTTTAGTATATCATGTAATCATAGTTAGACCGAGAACAAGCAAAGGCTTCGGGAAATGGGAAGGCTCTGGCCCAGTAGAGCTTTTGAGTTATTCAAGGTAGGTGATGGTTATTGTATTGCCAAATGCAATGTATATACATGTAACTAAAGCTTAATATTGTATGTTCTTTCATGATTAGGAAAGGAAATTATGAATGTCCAAGTATTTGGGTGTCACTTATATGAAATGAACTTGATTGTTGCTTGTTGGTTTTACAAGGGTCTTACCTATTCATAAAAGTATTGATTGTTGGCTTGTATGATATTTGGTTGTCTCGGGTACCACGCCTAGTACAGGATACTAATGGTTAGCTTGGGTACCATGCCTGGTGCAATTTCTATATTGGTTGGCTCGGGTACTATACCTGGTACAGGTTCTATATCAGTTGGCTCGGGTACAACGCCTGGTATGGGTTTAATTGGAATTATTGATTGTATTTGTCAAAGGTTCCATGAATGGACCAGGTTAATTGCTGAATTTGTGATTTATTTTATTGGTCCTTGAGAGGCTGGGCTGTTATACTTAAATGTGGGGATAATTTTGGGGTGGACCGGGCATTGCATGTTAACACAAGGTGTTGGCCTAGGGATCCTTAGTTGGTCCGATTATGTGGAAAAGAATATGCGTCGTGATTATTGTGCATGGTTAGATGATTGTTTAACCTGTTTCATATGGTTGATGAGTTAGAGTGTAGGCTTAGAGCCTGGAATAATAGTATTGTCTGTTGTTACATGGTTGTGCTGCTTTACTCAATTCTAGTTTAATGTATTTATTTTGTTTGTTGGAGTTGGCCGATGATCCTACCAGTATACAGTGGTTGTGTATTGATTATGCATTTGTTTTTTTTCTATGTGTACAGGACATCTTTTGGTGGCTCCTACGCAACCTCAGATCTAGTCCCAGTGATTCCAGACTTCAAAGGTGAGCTGCTTCTGTCGGGCTACCTTGTTCTCTTCCAGTTAGTTATAGTCCAATTGTTTCGAACTTAAACTCTTGCTTTTCTTTTGGGGATGCATCCCCATTCTAGACTTTTGGTAGATTGTTTTGGTATGATGACTTTCAGATTCTAGGGGTATGCTCCGCAGGATATTGTTAGTATTTTGAGTTTAGATATAAATGATAGTTTATCTTTAATGCAAACTGGTTTTGAGCTGTTAGACTTTACGAAGTGTTGGGGTTATATTGGTCCACTCATCCGAGGGTTTTCGGGTGGGTTCCACTCACGGTGGGTTGGTCGTGACAAAGATGGTATCAGAGCCCCAGGTTTGTTGATTTCATCATACCAAAATGGGTCTAATAGAGTCTTGCGGAATGGTATGGAGACGTCTGTACTTTTCTTCGAGAGGCTATAGGACTTTAGGAAACTATCTCTTCTTTTTTCCTTCGTGCTATAACTTGATCCCAATTGGTATCTGGGGATTAAAATTGGTATCTAACTTATTTCACTCTTTTGTCTGCAGATGGTTAACACCAGAAATAATGGAGTGAGATCGGTGATCCTGGTAGCGGGCCCAGCGATCAAAGAGAGAGGAAGGGGAAGGGGCAGGGGCTGAGGTAGGGCAACACCCACCAGGGGTGGAGCTCAGGAAACTGCAGGTGCAAGGGCGGCAACCCCTCCCCCACCCCAGGATCCATTTGAGGAGGAAGTTGAGGTTGTTGTTGAGGAGGGCGCAGAACAGGTGGAGGCAGCACCGGTTTGAGGTGCAGGCCTCCCACCTATAATGCTTAAGGTATTTCAGCAAGTGTGGACTTTTCTGAGTGGGCTGGATGGTGTTGGGGCCACCCCTACAGGTACCACAGATCAGGTTTCGGGTACCCATCCAGCGGTTGCAACAACTTCTAGGATGGATGCGGCATTGGGTACAAATGACTTCTTCCGTCTGATGCTAGGTTTAGTTATGACTGGGAATGAGCACGAGATGTTGACTAAGTTTTTGAAACTGAAACCTCCTACGTTTCAGGGTACTGAGAAAGAGGATGCTTATGAGTTTATTCTGGACTGTTATGAGAGGCTGCATAAGTTGGGCACTGTGCAACAGCATGGGGTAGAGTTCGTCACTTTTCAACTTCAGGGTGATGCCAAGAAGTGATGGAGGTCTCATGTGGATTATCGGCCATTAGCTTTGCCTCCGCTGACTTGGACAGAGTTCCATGCTCTTTTCCTATAGAAGTATGTGCCTCGCATCTAAGGGATCGTAAAAAGGATGAGTTTCTATCTCTTGAGCAGGGTAACATGTCGGTTTCAGCCTATGAGTCCAAATTTCATGCCTTGTTCTATTTTGCTACTCAGCTTCTGGGTACAGAAGAGGAGAGGATTCATTTGTTTGTGAAGGGCATGAATGTTGAGTTACAGGTATTGTATGTGCATATGACCTCAGCGGGGAAGAGTTTCAATGAGGTAACAAATTACGTAAAGAAATTAGAGGGGGTCAGGCAGGTTGAGAAGGCTAAGGTGTTAGCTAAGAAGTCCTGAAATGAAGGAAATTACAGTGGTTTGTACTCCAGGGGTCACAAACAACAGGTGTATTCTACCCGTCCTATTCAGTTAGCCCTGCCTGCTACTACAGGTGGTCGTCCGGGATCCAGTCAGCAGTTCTCAGCTTCTAGAAGCCAAGGGGCTTCTTACACTTCTACTAGCAGGCCTACTCTTGACCGTGGGTGTTTTCATTGTGGTGATTCAGGTCACTTCAAGAGGGAGTGCCCTCACATGCAGGCAGGTAATCAGAGGTAGCAGCAGTCTAAGGCTGTGGTTCTGGCAGGTAGAGGTGGCTATGCTAGGGGTCATCCACAAGGTGGGCGAGGTAACTTTCAAGAAGGCTGGAGAGACAGAGGAAATAGTGGCGCAGGCAGGGGAGTGGCACAACCATCTAGAGAAGTTGCTCGTATTGATGACTTGGCCTATTGTTATGCTTTTCCAGGGATGTCTGAGGCTGAGGCATTAGATGCAGTGATCACAAGTATAATTCTAGTCTGTGATACGATGGCCTCTATACTGTTTGACCCAGGTTCTACTTATTCATTTATTTTTGTGAAATTTGTTTTAGGTTTGGAACTGGTTTGTGATGTCCTTGATTCGCTTATTCATGTTTCTACCCCGGTTAGAGAGAGTGTCATAGTAACCCATGTTTATCGTACTTGTCCTGTGGTGTTTATGGGGTTGCAGACTTGGGTAGACTTGGTTATTCTGGACATGTTAGACTTTGAATTTATTTTAGGTATGACCTGGCTATCTCCATATCATGCAACGTTGAATTGTAATATTAAGACCGTGACTCTAGAAATTCCGGATAAGGATAGACTAGAGTGGGAAGGTGTATACATGCCTAAGCCAACCAAGATCATATCTTTTGTTTGGGCTAAGGAGTTAGTGGGGAGAGGGTGTTTGGCCTTCCTGGCTCATCTATGGGATGATAGTGTGGAGTCCCCATCGATTGAGTCTGTTCCAGTAGTTTTAGAGTTTCAGGAGGTGTTTCCGGCAGATTTGCCTGGCATGCCTCCGGACAGAGACATTGACTTTTGTATAAACTAGGAATCGAGCACTCACTCAATTTCTATTCCTCTTTATCGCATGGCTCCAACAGAGTTGAGGGATCTTAAGACTCAGCTTCAAGAACTCTTAGATAAAGGCTTTATCCATCCCAGTACTTCACCTTGGGGTGCTCTGGTGTTATTCATGAAAAAGAAAGATGGTAGTATGAGGATGTGTATAGACTACAAGCAATTGAACAAGGTCACCATCCAAAACAAGTATCCTTTACCTCGCATAGATGATCTCTTTGACCAGTTGCAAGGTGCGTCTATATTTTCAAAAATTGACTTAATATCAGGGTACCATCAGTTAAAGATTAGGCCTAAGGACATCCCTAAGATGATATTTTGGACTCGATATGGGATTACAAGTTCCTAGTGATGTCGTTTGGGTTGACCAATGCGCCGGAGGCATTCATGAGTTTGATGAATGGGGTATTCAAATTATATTTGGATTCGTTCATCATCGTGTTTATAGATGACATTCTGATTTACTCCAAGAGTAGGGAGGAGCATGCAGAGTATCTTCATATTGTTTTGGATATTTTGAGGCACCATAAACTATATGCCAACTTTTCCAAGTGTGAATTTTGGTTGACTTCAGTCGCCTTCTTAGGGCATGTGGTGTCAGAAAAAGGGGTGATGGTGGACCCACAGAAGATTGAGGTAGTTACGAGTTGGGTCTGACCTAGCTCTATGACTGAGGTAAGGAGCTTTGTAGGGCTTGTAGGCTAATATTGCAGATTTGTCAAGGACTTTGCATCCATCGCTACTCACTTGACAAGGTTGACTCAGAAGGAGGTACCATTTGTGTGGTCTGACAAGTATGAGGAGAGCTTCCAAAAGCTCAAGACACTTCTTACCACAACTCCCATTTTATCCTTGCCGGTTGAAGGTAAAGATTTCATTGTGTATTGTGATGCCTCACATTCGAGTTTGGGTGTTATGTCAATTTAGGATAGGAATGTTATAGCCTATGCTTCAAGGTAGTTGAAGCCTCATAAGAAGAATTAACCAACCCACAACTTGGAGTTGGCAGCAGTGTTCTTTGCACTCAAAATTTGGAGGCACTACCACTATGGTATCAAGTGTGAAGTGTTCATGGACCATCACAGCCTGCATCATGTGTTTACTCAGAAGGACTTGAATCTGAGGTAGAAGAGATGGATGGAGTTGTTAAAGGATTATGATGTGACCATCAAATATCATTCGGGCAAGGTTAATGTGGTGGCAGACGCATTGAGCTAGAAGGCGGTTAGAATGGGTAGTATGACTTGTTTGGGGGTGTCCAAATGTCCATTGGCTAAAGAGAATCGGGCTCTAGAATCTAAATTCATTCAATTAGGCATATCAGGACAGGGTCAGTTGTTGGCCAGTATTAAGGTCAAATCCACATTTATAGAAGAAATAAAGGCCAAACAGTTTCAAGATACACAGTTAGACAAGCTTTGGAACAAGGTGGTATCTGGAGAGTCTGAGGATGTTAATTAGACGCTGGCAGGTTGATGAGTTTTAGGGGGAGGATTTATGTTCCTCGGGTTGATGATATGATTCAGAAAATGTTGAAAGAGTCTCATGGTTCGCGGTATTCAATTCCTCCGGGCATAACCAAAATGTATCGGGACTTGAGGCCACTTTATTGGTGGTCTGGGATGAAAAAGGACATAACTAATTATGTGTCCAAGTGTCAGAACTACCAGTAGGTCAAGTATGAGCACCAAACTCCTGTAGAATTACTTCAGAGGATGCCCATTCCCGAGTGGAGGTGGGAAATGATAGCAATGGATATCGTGGTGGGTCTTCCTAAGACCTTGGGAAAGTATGACTCTATTTGGGTCATTGTGGACAGGCTGACCAAGTCAGCTCATTTTATACCAGTTAGGGTGGAGTATAACTCACAACAACTATCTAAGATCTATGTTAATAAGATTGTGAGACTTCATGGGGTACCACTCTCCATCATTTCATATAGGCATACGCAATTTACTTCTATGAATTGGGGTAAGTTGCACGAAGAGTTTGGCACTATACTCACTTTCAGCACTATATTTCATCCTCAGATAGACGGTCAATCGGAGAGGATAATTCAGGTATTGGAAGACATGCTGAGAGCATGCGTCATCGACTTTAGGTGTTATTGGGACCATTTTCTACAATTGTATGAGTTCTCAGACAATAACAGCTACCACTCCAGTATCGACATGGCACCATTTGAGGCACTGTACGGGGGGGGGATGTTCATCACACATAGGGTGGTTTAAGGTAGGAGATGTGAAGCCTTTGGGTGTGGACTTGGTGAGGGGAGCTCAGGATAAAGTGAGGGATATTCAGACCAAGTTGCTAGCAGCCCAGAGTAGGCAGAAGGAGTATGCAGATCACAAGGTAACAGACCTGGATTTTTAGGTTGGTGAACAAGTGTTATTGAAGGTGTCACCAATGAAGGGGGTTATGCGATTTGGCAAGAACGTCAAGCTTAGCCCTCGGTATATCGATCCATTAGAGGTTAGCGATATTGTAGGGCCAGTGACTTACAGGTTAGCACTACCATCTAGTTTATCCGGAGTCCATCTAGTCTTCCTTCTATCCATGCTAAAGCGATACCATGGAGATGGAGAATACATTATCAAATAGGATTCCATGTTGCTAGAAAGGGATCTTCAATATGAAGAGGATCCAGTTGTGATACATGATTGGGATGTACATAAATTGAGGACAAAGGAGATCAGGTCAGTAAAGGTTCAATAGAAGCATTGTCCGGTTGAGGAAGCCACTTAGGAAACCAAGAAGGACATGCGGGACAAGTACCCTCACTTACTTGAGGATTCTGGTACTACACTTTCTCTCTTTTAAATCATCTTTTTTAGGTTTGATCATTCAGGGATGAACGATGGGTAAATTGGTATCTGTTGTAACCACCGGGTCCCTCGTTATGGGTAAACCTTTTGGGCCTAGTTTTGGGTTAGAAAACTTCTGGGTTTGGGAGTTAGAAATTTTGGGTTAGGCTAGTCTCGGATGGATTTTGAGCGAGGTATGGTCTAGGGAAATCCGGGAAAGGATTGGGTAAAATATCTTATGTTGAGCTAGTTTTTCCATTAGCTAAGACCTTAAGGAGTCCGTAGGACTTTTCGAAAGTGAATTTGGGCAAGTAGAACTCCCGGTATTAAGGTTAACATAAAAAGGTTATTCCAGAATGTCAGGATTTAAGGTGTGTTGTAAAATGAGCACTTTTGGGAAATTTTCTGAGTTTCTGTCTCATGTCAACTGCTATAGCGATTGACACTTCATTACAACATCCACTGCTATAGCGAAGAAATTCTCGCTATAACAAAAGTCAACGTCGATCAGCACCACCATAGCGGTCGATTTTGCTACGGCAGTGCTGCTATAGTGGTGTACGGACCTCTATAGTGGAATGAGTCAGGATTAATGCAGAAACTTCTCCAAAACATTTAGTTTTTTCTCAAGAATATTTTAGAGAAGGGCAGAAGCAATTTGGGCGATTTCAAGTCAGATTTTCATCAAATTTTGTCCTAAAGATAAAGATTTCACTCCCATACACTAGTACTTCAATTCCTGGTTAGTAGTATTAATAGTTACGGGCTTGGGGGAAGGTTTAGATTGACTTAAGAATGGTAGAATCCGGAGAAAAAGGGGGTTCTAGGGTGTGAAAGTTCCTGGGTCTTGAATATTATTATTGGGTTATGATCTATTCACCATAATTCACTTAATGTGTCCATTAAAATGATAGATTTAGGTGAATTAATGATGGAAAAGCCCTGGGATGGGTGGAATGATCATAGGTTGGCCTGGAGATTTGGATTTGAGTGTAATCCGGATAATTATTAAGCCATGCAGATTGATTTTTGTATATCTTGTAATCTTTTGTAGACCGAGAACAAGCACATGCTTTGAGAAATAGAAAGGCTCCAGTCCAGTAGAGCTTTCCAGTTATTCGAGTTAGGTGATGGTTATTGTTCTGTCAAATGCAATGTATATACATGTAACTAAAGCTTAGTAATGTATGTGCTTTCATGATTAGGAAAGAAAATTCTGAATGTCTAAGTATTTGGGTTTCACTTATATGAAATGAACTTGATTATTGCTTGTTGGTTTTACAAGGGTGTTTCCTGTTCATATAAGTATTGATTGTTGGCTTGTGTGATATTCAATTGGCTCGGGTACCACGCCTAGTACGGGATACTAACGGTTGGCTCGGGTATCACGTACAATTTCTATATTGGTTGGCTCGGGTACCACGCCTGGTACAGGCTCTATATCGGTTGGCTCAGGTACCACGCCTGGTACGGGTTTAATTGGCATTGTTGATTGTGTTTGTCTAAGGTTCTATGAATGGACCAGGCTAATTACTGAATTTGTGATTTATTTTATTGATCCTTGGAGGTCGGACCGTTACACTTAAATGTGGGGAGAGTCCTGGGGTGGACCGGGCATTGCATGTTTACACTAGATGTTGACCTAGGGATCCTTAGTTGGTCCAGTTATGTGAAAAAGAATAAGTTCATGATTATTGTGCATGGTTAGATGATTGTATAACCTATTTCATGTGGTTGATGAGTTAGAGTGTAGGCTGAGAGCCTGGAATAATAGTATTGTCTGTTGTTACATGGTTTTGCTGCTTTACTCAGTTCTGGTTTATTGTATTTATATTGTTTGTTAGAGTTGGTCGATGATCCTACCAGTACATGGTGGTTGTGTACTGATTCTGCACTTGTTTTTCTTTCTATGAGTACAGAACATCTTTCGGCAGTTCCTACGCGACCTTAGATCTAGTCCCAGCAATTCCAGACTTCAAAGGTGAGCTTTTTCTATTGGGCTACCTTGTTCTCTTCCAGTTACTTATAGTCCAATTGTTCCGAACTTAAACTCTTGCTTTTCTTTTTGGGTTGCATCCCCGTTCTAGACTTTGGGTATGATGACTTTTAGATTCTAGGGGTAAACTCCGTAGAATATTGTTAGTATTTTGGATTTAGATGTAAATGATAGTTTATCTTTAATGCAAATTGGTTTTGAGCTGTTAGACTTTACTAAGTGTTGGGTTGATATTGGTCCATTCATTCGGGGGCTTTCGGGTGGGTGTCACTCACGGTGGGTTGGGTTATGACACAGTTGTTCACTCTAAGACTAAGGATGAATTGGTTGAAGAACAATTGTGAAAAATCCAGAATTATCTCCCAAAAATGGCTGAGAAGAGTTTTATGTGGATTGGGGTTTCCAAAGATGTAATTTTCCAATTCTGTCCTGCAGCTACCGACTTCTTCATCGCGGTCGCGTGAGTGTACCTCACGATCATGATGGTCTGTGAATTTCTTCATCGCTTTGCGTGGCACTTCCCTCGCGGTCGCATGGTGTTGACTTCCAGTTGGCCGCGATCGCATGAGTTGTGACTCGCGATCATGATGAACATTCTACTGCCAGTGACCAGCAACTCCACTTAGCTCCATTTTGACTTGTTTTCACCTGAGTCCTTCCTGAACACTTCTAAATATAGAAACCTATAAAATAGAAGTAATCCTTGTCAATTGCACTATTTTTCCACTTTATACTAGCAAAATCATAAGATTAAAATCTAAATAAACAGGTAGAATACCAACTTATCAGCAGGTTGGTTGGAAAACTAGTTTTCTCAAGATAGCTAGAAGAATCACCCTTGTCAAACCTTTCCCTAGCAGCATACCTAGTCATGTTATGCAATTTATAAAAATCCCCACTCATATCAAAAAAGGCATGACAAGATCTAGAGGGATTTCATATGGGGATCCACTATTAACAAGAAGAAAATGCACCTAGTCAGTTGGAAAATCATCACTAAGCCCAAGACCAAAGTACTATAGGAGCGGAGGTCAACAGTAACCTTTGACTTTGCAGGCGCGGCTCCGCAAGGGCAGATAAGCCCCACAGGAGCGATGCCCTATTGACATCACCAGGGACCGTAGGCGCGATTGGTTGTCATAGGTGCGACTCCACTGGTGCGTCCCAAGCACCGCAAGGGCGGCTGCACCAGTACCAGCTGCATCAGCAAAAACAACAACACCAATAAGACTTCGATCACACCCTCAGTATTCATTCGGAACCACGTAAATATAAACCAAATATGCTACCCGATTAAAATTGGCATTCTGGATTTAATGAAATTATCAAAATGACCAACCGAGATTGTCTTGATGAAATGTTGACCAAAGTCAATACTTTGCTAGTTTTGCTTAAAAGTTACTCAAGTGACCAAAATGAGTCTTGAAGCCTCGGGACCCAAACCAAAGGTCCCACTAGCCCAAAGTCAATATTTCAAAGCTAACAGCGCTGACAAAATTTCCATCCTACCCCATCTTCTCTGAATGTTGACCAAATTCAACTCTTTCATCTTTAAGAGTTTCAAAATAGGGAAAAGGGCTTAAAACACAAATGAACTATCCGGAAACTAAACCGTCATTCTCAGCAAGTCATAAATGACCTGTAGCCACTGTGGAGAAGCTCAAAATATGAAAAAAGCACGAAAATAGAGAAAATAACCTAGAGGGCCATTACAGTATATATTAAGATTTTTATCTATTTATTGTCACATTTTCACTTTTCTATAATTCATTGATAATTATTCTTAATTTAAGAGTTTTATCAATTTATTGATAATTATCTTTGATTTGTAAATATTAGAATTTTTATCAATTTATTGTCATTATACAATTTTAAAAAATGCAAGCATTTCACAAGTCATCTGCACATATACATCATAAATATAATATAATTTTAAATAATTTATAACTGTCACGACCCAGACCGCCATGAGTGGCACTCACCCAACCCTCGAGTGAGCGAACCATCATTTCCCCGAACTTAACTGTTCTAGCAGCTCATAACCAATATGCAGAAAATAAACTAGCAATCAATAATAAGGATACAACTTCATTAACTTAACTTGCGAAAAAATATCCCCTTGAATCAGAAAGTCGCAGTACCAAAACAATCTACCAAATGTCTAGAATACGGGGATACAACCCCAAAATAAATAAATACTCTAAGCCCGAAACAAGTGGGCTATAACTCTAAGGATAGATTCAAGGCAGCTCGATCGAAGCAGTTCACCCTCGAAGTCTGGAAATTTTGGGACTATAAATGAGGTCGCGTGTCAGTTGCAGAAAGATTTCTTGTACTCACAAAAAGAACAGTAAGTGCAGTATCAGTACACCACCATTGTGTACTAGTAGGATCATCAGCCAGTTTCAAATAAAACAGTGTATGAACGGTACAACAAATCAAGTGTAAGTACACGAAAAACATGCAACAAAACAAGAGGCATCCCTAGACTACAAGTCTCATCCTAACTTGTCCCCACATGTAATCCACCTTTCTATGACTATGATCAACAATCAAATATAACCAATAAACAATCCTTTTTATATAGCCCGGACCCACCCTGGGATCCCCTCTAACCAACACCTAAGTGTTAACGAGCAACTCGGTCTACACCAAGACCAACTCAATCAGATATAACCATATTCCCGGCCACTCAAGGACCATAAGCAACTATAACAGTTCAATAACACAACCCAGTCCACTCATGGAACCAATACCAAATGCCATGATACAACCAATATCAATGCAACAAATGCAGTAAAGTAAACCCGTACCAGGTGTGGTACCCGAGCCAACCGTCAGTATATCCCATACCAGGCGTGGTACCCAAGTCAACCGTTAGTGTTATCCCGTACCAGGCATGGTACCCGAGCCAACCGAATATCAATCAATCCACAGTCACAATAATGAACAATCAACTTGTAAACCAACAAACAAACACACAGTTCAATTCACCAGACTGTAAAACAGGACCCTTAGACATTCTTAAATAATTCCCTAAGCAATACATCTCATACAAATACTTAGATAAGAGTACACAAACATACAACATTTATAGGAATCGTTAACCATCACCTACCTCGAAATAATTCAAAGATATACTGAATCGGAGCTTTCCCGTTCGCCGAAGTTCTTGCTTGTTCTCGGTCTAAAATAATATACAAGTACTAATTAATACACAAGGCCTGTACATTACCCGGATTACACCAAATCCCAAAACCCAGGCCAACCATGATCATCCCACCCTCTTCCCAGGCTTTTCCACCATTAATTCTCCCAGGATAAAATTAGGAAATTAAGGTCACATGATCATAAAACAGTAAATTTAACAACACCCAAGAACTTCTACACATAGAATCCCCCTTTTCCCCCGAATTCTACCCTCCCTAAGTCATTCCAAACCTTTTTCAAAGTTCACTCCTAGCAATCCTACTGCATAGGAAAAGTATTATAGATTTCGGGGAGTAGAAACCTTACCTTAGGGAAGAAAAACGATGAAGAATGGAGGAAAAACGCCTGAAATCACCCTAGCCCTTCTCCCAAATGAACTTGTGAAAATTGAATACTTTTGGAGAAGTTTCTGCATTAAATCCCGTCACGCTCCGCTATAGCGGTACCACCATACTGGAGTCAACTGCTATGGAAGAGGTTGACCGACTTGACTTCCGCTGTAGCAGTAATTTTTCCGCTACAGCGGAGGTTGACGTGGAGGAGTATCAACCGCTATGGCGGTTGAAATGGGACAGAAAGTCATAAAATCTCTAAAACTAGTCCATTTTACAGCACACTTATTTTCCCGATGTCCCAGAATAACCCCTTCACGTCAACCTCGATTATGGGAGTTCTACTTACCCGAATTCAATTTTGAAAAGTCTCCCAGACTCCTTTATGTGTTAGCTATGAGGAAAACTAGCTCAAAACAAGACATCCAATCCAATTCTTACCCAAATTTCCTAGACCATACCTCGCTCCTAAATCGGCCGAGACTAGCCTAGCCCAGAATTTCAAACTCCCAAACCCAAAGTTTTCTAACTCTAAAAATTAGCGTGAATGGTTTTCTCGTAACAACAGACCCGGTCATTAAAACAGATACCAATTTACCCATCGTTCATCCTCCAAAATGATCAAACCCCAAAATACAGAAATAAAGAGCAAAAGAGTAGTACATGTATCCTCAAACAAGTGAGGGTACTATCCCGCATGTCCCTCTCGGTTTCTCAAGTGGCTTTCTCAACCAGATGATGCTTCTATTGAACCTTTACCATACTGATCACCTTTGTCCTCAGTTTCCGGACATCCCGATCAAGAATCAAAACCGACTCCTCTTCATAGCAAAGATGCTTATCAAGTAACACCTCATCCCACTTGATGATGTAGTCCCCATCCCCATGGTATCGCCTTAGCATGGATACATGGAATACCAGATGGACACCAAACAAATTAGGCGGCAGTGCTAACTTGTAATCCGCTAGCCCCATAATTTTGAGAACCTCAAACGGACCGATGAACCGAGGGATGAGCTTGCCCCTCTTACCGAAACGCATGACTCTCTTCATTGGTGACACTTTTAGCAACACTTGTTCACCAACCTGAAATTCCATGTCCCAGACCTTGCGATCCGCATATTCCTTATGCCTGCTTTGGGCAGCTAGTAACTTGGCCTGAACACCTCTTACCTTTTCTTGCGCTTCCCTTACCAAGTCTACACTTAAAGGTTTTACATCGCCTTCCTCAAACCACCCAATTGGTGACCTACAACTTCTCTCATACAGAGCCTCGAATGGTGCCATGTCAATACTGGAGTGGTAGCTATTGTTGTATGAGAACTCACTCAATGGTAGAAACTGGTCCCAATGACCCCCGAAGTCAATCACACATGCTCTCAGCATGTCCTCCAATACCTGAATTGTCCTCTCTGACTGATCATCAGTCTGCGGATGGAAGGCTGTACTAAAGGTGAGTTAAGTGCCCAACTCCTCATGCAACTTACCCCAACACTTGGAAGTGAACTGCGTACCTCTATCTAAAATGATGGACAGTGGCAGTCCATGAAATCTCACAATCTCCTTCACGTATATCTTAGCCAATTGCTGCGAATTGTAATCCACCCTGACCAGAATGAAATGAGTTGACTTGGTCAGTCTGTCAACAATGACCCAAATAGAATCATGCTTCCCCAAGGTCTTCGAGAGACCCACCACAAAATCCATGGATATTCCTCTCCCACTTCCACTCTGGAATGGGCATCCTCTGAAGTAGTCCTGCAGGTCTCTGGTGCTTATACTTTACCTGCTGGCAATTTTGACACGTGGACACAAAATTAGTTATGTCCCTTTTCATACCAGGCCACCAATAAAGTTGCCTCAAATTCCTGTACATCTTGGTTACACCCGGATGAATGGAATACCGTGAACCATAAGCCTCTGCAAACACCTTCTGAATCATGTCATCAACCCGAGGAACAAATATCCTTCTTCTAAAATTTAACACACCGCCAGAGTCCAATGTGGCATCCCCGGACTCTCTGGATATTACTTTACTCCGAAGCCTGCTCAATTGCGAATTCTGAAACTGTTTAGCCTTTATCTCCTCTATGAATATAGATTTAACCTCAACACTGTCCAAGATTCCACCTTGCTCTGAAATACCCAAGTGCATGAACTTGGACTCCAATGCCTGAATTTCCCTCGCCAGTGGTAGTTTGGACACCCCCAAACAAGCCAAACTTCCCATGCTAGCTGTTTTCTGGCTCAATGCGTCTGCCATCACATTAGCCTTACTCGAATGGTACTGAATTGTCACATTGTAATCCTTCGACAATTCCATCCACCTCCTCTACCTCAGGTTCAAATACTTCTGAATGAAGACATGCTGCAGACTGCGATGATCAGTGAACATTTCACACTTGACACCATAGAGATAGTGTCTCCAAATCTTGAGTTCAAAGACCACCGCTGCCAGCTCTAAATCATGAGTAGGATAGTTTCTCTCATGCACCTTCAACTGCCTAGAAGCATAGGCCATCACATTCCTATCTTGCATCAACACAACACACAAACTGGAATGTGAAGCATCACAGTAAACAATAAAGTCTTTACCTTCAACCAGGAAGGACAAAATAGGAGTCGTGATCAGAAATGTCTTGAGCTTTTGGAAGCTCTCCTTGCACTTGTCGGACCACACAAACGGTACCTTTTTTTGTGTCAGTGTTGTCAAGTGAGTAGAAATGGAGGCAAAATCCTTGACAAACCTCCGATAATAACCTGCAAGCCCAACAAAACTCCTCACCTCAGTCACAGAGCTAGGCCGGGTCCAACTCTTGACTGCCTCTATCTTTTGGGGATCTACCATCACCCCCTTCTCTGACACTACATGCCCCAAGAATGCTACCGAAGTCAAGCAGAACTCACACTTGGTGAACTTTGCATAAAGCTTTTGACGCCTCAAAATGTCCAACACTCTACAGGGATGGTTAGCATGCTCCTCCCTACTCTTGGAGTAGATCAAAATATCATCAATGAAAATGATGAAAAACGAATCCAAGTAAGATTTAAACACCCCATTCATTAAACTCATGAATGTCACTGGTGCATTAGTCAAACCAAACGACATTACTAAGAACTCATAATGCCCATAGCGAATCCTGAAAGTAGTCTTAGGAATGTCCTCCAGCCTAATTTTTAACTGGTGATACCCTGACCTCAAGTCAATTTTCAAAAACATTGATGCACCCTGTAACTGGTCAAATAGATCACCAATATGGGGTAGAGGGTACTTATTCCGGATGGTAACCTTGTTCAACTGCCTGTAATCTATTCACATCCGCATACTACTATCCTTCTTCTTTACAAACAATACCGGAGCACCCTATGGTGAAGCACTGGGATGGATAAATCCCTTATCTAGGAGTTACTAAAGCTGAGTCTTAAGTTCCCTTAACTCTGCTGGAGCCATATGGTACGGAGGAATGGAAATAGGATGAGTGCCCGGCTCCAAGTCAATACAAAAGTCAATTTCCCTGTCCAGAGGCATACCAGGCAAATCTGCTGGAAACACCTCTCGAAACTCTGAAACAACTGGAACTGACTCAATAAAGGGGGACTCCACACTATCATCCTGGAGATGAGCCAAAAAGGCTAGACACCCTCTCCCCACTAGCTTCCTAGCCCGAACGAACGGTATAATCCTGACTGGCTAAGACCTGTACACACCTTCCCACTCTAGCCTCTCCTTACCAAGAATCTCTAGAGCCACAGTCTTGGTGTTACAATTTAACACAGCATGATACAGGGATAACCAGGTCATGCCCTAAATAATGTCAAAGTCAACCATATCAAAGATCACCAAGTCCACCCAATTATGCAACCCCGCAAAATAATAGAACAGTTACGATAAACATGAGTCACCACAACTGACTCTCCAACTGGGGTATAAACGTGGATAGGGGAATTAAGGATATCACATACCAAGTCCAGACCCAACGCAAAATTCACAGACACATAACAATATGTAGAACCTGGGTCAAATAACATTGAAGCCATTTTATCAAAGACGAGAATTGTCACAACCCAACCTACTAGGTCGTGCGGACGCCTACTTTAATCACCTAGATAGACGAACTCTTTCCACCCGTCTAACAGGTAACATGCTAAATTAAAGTAAACCTTTAAATTAAGCCACCTTTACAAATCCTGTTCAGAAATAGGCTACATAAGAAATTGCGGAAAAACCTTTACAATATTTAAACCCCTCCCTAGGATCTAGTATAAAAAGGTACAAGAGCTTCTACAAGGTGACACAAAGAGATAAAAGACCCAACTTCCGCCATGGAATCGAAGACAAAAGTTGTTGGAGACCCTCATCGCCGTGAACCTATGAAACATCACCAACCTGCAACCAGACTATACCAAAAAGGTATAGAAAGAGTAGAGTCAGTACAAACACACGTACTGGTAGGCATCATCGGTCGACCCGAATCCATTCCTACCATCATATAAGAAAAATAGGGAAAGACATGAAATAAACATTATAGCTCCCTCATTCACCTTTAACCTTGACCCTGATATCTAGGACTTCCCAAGTCACCTTGACACGTAGACTTCCCACGTCACATTTAACCTTTACCCCAGTCAACTACCTTGACTAAATATTCAGACTTGACCCAGCTAGCTGCCCAACCAAAACCGCGATTATACCCAAGTATTACCGACTATTTTCTAGCACTTTCCCAGACCTCTAGGACAGCTTTACCACCTAATTATATTAACCAATAACCACGCCCAAACTCTCCGTCTTTCTCTATACTTACCAATCACATGCAACTCACCTAGCAACCATTGACACCTTCAATGACAACAACAAAGTTATATCTAAATCCCTTTCTCATCCCAAAACCCGAACCATCCAAGGATCCTCTAACCACACCTAAGTGTTCAACAGGCTATCCGTTCTACCCCAAGACCCATCATTATGCTTATTAACGCAATTAATCCTTGACCATTATTAGTACACTTAATGACAATAAAACATGAACTCATAACCTCTTTTACATAGTCCGGACCTACACGGATCCCCCTAACACATCTAGGTGTTAAACATGACAACCCGGTCTACACCAAGACTAACACATAACATGATGTAACAACCCAGCCTACACCAAGACCAACTAATAGCATGATACAACAACCCGGCCTACACCAAGACCAAACTAATAACATGATATAACAACCCGGCCTGCACTAAGACCGAACTAATAACATGATATAACAACCCGGCCTACACCAAGACCAAACTCATAATATGATATAACAACCCAGCCTAAACCAAGACCAAACTAATAACATGATATAACAAAATTCCTGGTCACTCAAGGACCACCATTGGACATCACGATTCAATAAAAATAGCCCGGTCCACTCACGAAACCAATACTAAGTATCACATTAAGTAAAATAACTCGGTCCACTCACGGAACCAATATCAATCAATGCAATACAATAGTCAATGAAACAATGCTAGATGCAATAAAGTAAACCCTTACCAAGTGTGGTACCCGTGCCAACCGAATGTTATACCCATACCAGGCGTGGTACCCATGCCAACCATGTGTTATACCCATACTAGGAATGGTACCCGTGCCAACCATGTTATATACCCGTACCAGGCGTGGTACCCGAGCCAACCGAATGTCAACAAACCATCGTCAATATCTGAACACACACAACTTGTAAAACCAACAAGTAAAACCGTTCAATCACAGACCGTAAACAGGAACCTAGACATTCCACACAATTTCCCTAAGCAATGTAATGCATACAATTACTTAGACATGAGTACATGAATATACACATTCACAGAAAATCATAAGCCATCACCTACCCCATTTCCAGGTAACCGGTGAACCGTTAAATCCCGTCCGAAGACTATTCCCCGGTTCACCCTCTTTATTATAACATGTAACTAGCAATTTCCCTTTTTAGATAAACACACAAGCATGCGACACGCTTTCCTTTACTAACCTTAGCCAGACCGCCGCTAAGCCTCAAGAAATAAACATTCCTGAAACCCCACCTAGGAGCTTCCTATTCCCGCTTCCCGTGCTCCCAAGCACTTTCGCGGTTCTCCGAACCTTCCCGACACGCTAGTCCCTCAACCCATCATTTTATTATGACAATATGAATAAGTTGAACACATAATACCATTCATAAGACCAGCCATTTCGTACGTCCTAGAAATAACACAACCAATCCCGAATCCACCAGACTCCATGCCCGGAGGCCTAAAACATGGTTTCTCCGTTTCTACTATACAACAAGTATGGAAAGTAAACAGGTCTAACTACTCATAAAAACCTAGCCTACCTGGGTGCCAAGCAGCTGCAACCATGAGTTTCTGGCTCCGTGGAGGCATTACTGGCGGTCCTGGAGGCCCGGATCCATGGTTTCGCGTCCTTTTTACTGGAATTTATTTCTCGTTCTTGGTCTAAAAATAACACACAGTACATACAATTAACACACAAGGCCTGCACATTACCCGGACTATACCAAATCCCCAAACCCCAGGCTACCCATGATCATCCCACCCTTTTCCCGGGCTTTCCATCGTTAAATCTCCTAGTTCTATCATTTTTATGGATAAAACAGAGAATTTAACTACCTATGATCATAATAACATACAATTAACAATACCCAAGTACATAAATTCTTGGAATCCCCTTCTTTCCCCAAATTCCACCATCTCTAGGTCATTCCAACCCTTCCCCAATTTCCCTCCTAGCAATTCTACCTCATAGGAACATATTACAGAGTTTGGGGAATTAAAGCCTTACCTTAGGGAAGATTTTTGATGGAAGAATGAGGAAAAACTCCTGGAATCGCCTAGCCCTTCTCCCAAAATGAACTTGTGAAAAACTAATGTTTTGGGGAATGTTTCTGCATTAAAACCTCACCTGCTCTACTCTAGCGGTCCCGCAATAGCAGTCGGCTGCCGCTATAGCGTTCTTAAATAGGTTGACTGCCCTTTGACTGCCGCTATAGCGGTAATTTCCACCGCTATAGTGGTGGTCGCTATCGCGCATGGTCACGCTCATCATGGACAGAATGTCCAGAAATCTGCCAATTTTGGCCATTTCAAAACTCACTTGCTTCTCCCGATGACATGAAGCAACCCTTTCACGTCAAACGCGGTTCCGAGAGTTCTACTTACCCAAATTCGATTTCGAAAAGTCCCCCATCCTCCTCAATGTCTTGGCTATGCGAAAAACTAGCTTAAGAAAAGACACCTAGTCCCATCTATACCCGTATTTCCCTAGACTCCACCTCACTCCAAAATCGGTCGAGGCTAACCTAGCCCAGAATTTCAAACTCCCAAACCCGGAGTTTTCTAACTCTAACACTTGGAACGATTGGACTACCCATAACAACGGACCCAGTCGTTACAATAGATACCAATTTACCTATTGTTCATCCCCGAACGATCTCTATGTTGGTGGGAGAGAACAAGCCCGTCCCTCAATCTTATTGCTCTACCATGACAGCGTAAATATAACCTTACGTAAACCACCAAAACTTTCGAATCCGTTGGTATACCCAATTCATCCAAAATTTAATTCACTCCCACTCTGTCAAGGAATACCTTCCTTCGAGCTACACAAGGCAACTAGATTACCCCTCCCCGAGTGCACAAGAAATCCGGGGCCTCGTCAAAACACTGGAGCAAAAGAAACTCACTTAATGAACAAAATAGCTTTTCCCCGCCAAGGGGGCTTGATCCCACCATGGCGATCCCCTTTCCACTATGCCCAGAGTTCTGCTAGCCCGAACTCCATTCCAGAAGCTTCCTACGGGGTACTATGCCCCTCACATATCATAGTATTACCTTATTCCTATCAACACTATGCCCCAAGACACCATATGTCTCTTAATCATGCAACAACAAAGATTCCATTGGAACTCATCCTAGCTTGAGGTTTTGGCGACCCCCGTTCTAGGGGAAAAGTCTATTCGGGTACTTACACCCCAACCAATGCTATGGCGAGCACACCCTTACCACTAATGATCATCAATATGAATAATCGCCCTCATAATACAAGCCCATGAGCAGTGTCCCACACTACTCAGTCAATCACGGGTCATTTATCAAATTCTACATGAGTGACTATTCCCACCGATGGTCAATTATAATTTTATCAACATCCCGGGCTACCATATTTACCCTTTTCTTTTTATCGCATGGGTTCTAAATTCCCGTCAAATACCTTATATGCATACTATATTAGCTATCTGGACGTTTTCCTTGCTTCACATAGCAACTCATAATGTAACCATTGTCTTTAGATACCCCGGGAATGAAATGAAAACAAGGGAAAGCAAGGCAGGCACTCTGCCCTGCGCCCTTCCGCTGTGGCGGTAAAAATCTCACTATAGCAGGATCTCCTTAGAGGTCTAGTCCCGCTATGGCGTTTCCAACGGTAATAGCCTAGAAATTCAAAATTTCCGGCAAGTGTATCCTTCCCCTTTCCCGATTACCATTGTCTAGTCCTGTAAATCCCGCCATGGTCTTAAACCACCCTGAGGACCATTCCTGGCATCAAACGTATCACAATTCAGCATAAAATATTATCAATCACAAAGAGTTAACACTAGACAATTATTCCCAACAATATCTTCCCGCCATTACACACTAATGACTCATTTGTTCCCATGGTTCCCAACCAAGTCCTGACTGTCCTGAAACCGAAGCTTCCCTATAGTAACAGTTCCCAATCCCTTTCTCTTACCATCTATACCAATCATAAATTTATACCGAATGTAAATTCAAACCATTCAAATTGGGGCCTACCACAATTTATCACTAAAGCAAATCACAAACCATCAAGTCATAATAAATTTACTGAAGTCACGATCAGGAGTTATCACAAAAGAAAATTTCCTTACCAAAATCCCCGCTATCAAGCAATGATAGCCCTTTTTTCCCCTTAGTTCCTAACCAAGTCCCGACTATCTTGAACTGAAGCTTCCCTACAGTCGTAAATCCTTTTTTCCCTCACCATCTTAACCAATGATGAGTCCTTTCTCAAAAGTAATATTAAATTTTACTCTGCACACGTAGTATTTTATCACCAACCAAATCATACCAATTCAATTGATGATGACCTTTAGACCCATAATTTCACAGTAAGGCAACCAATCACATACCAATCAAGAAATCATACAAGCACTATAACACACAAACAATTCGTTTTCAGACTACAACGAAATCAAGTCACCTAATTAACTCTCTATTCGTCCCATGGATGACCATTAGACGATCATCCATGTCTTACCATAACTCCCGCTATTAAGCAATGATAGCCCTTGTGTACTTATTCACATACCAACCACTTGAAACCTGAGTTCCCACAAATATATATATCATTTTGCCTTATCATTTTTACCAATGATAAGACCCTGCCCCGCATTTAGCATATTGTTTTCCACTAGAATTACAAAATAAGAACTCCTTCAATTATTAACACATAACCAAGTTAAGACTCCTTGCCAACCACAAATTTCAAAGTAACTCAAGTAACTACATACCACAAAATCGCGGTCATTCAAATAATACAATGCATGCAATCACGAGTCTCAAGATCGAACACTCAATCAAACCAGTTTTATCACCTTTCATTCGCATCATGGATGACCGTTAGCCAATTCATCCATCCTTTACATAGCCTCCCAAGCCAGATACCAATTGGAACCTTCCTGGTTCTAATTTCCCTTGCATGTTTGTCGTACCCGGAGTCTAATGACATCCTTCACCTTGTTGAGATACTAATTGGAATCGAGAGATACCAATTATACTCAACCCATACAAGCAGGTAACGAAACCTCACAAAAAGGAATGAAAGAAGAGAAGTGTTTCCTAGAATGCTTCATAGCTTCCCTAGGATTAGATGTGGACGTCTACACACCAATCCGTGGGACCCTATTCGACATTTTGCTCTTGTACTGGGAGTCCGATAACCTAGACTCTGATACCATTTGTCACAACCCAACGTACCGAGTCATGCGGATGCCTACTCTAATCACCTAGATAGAAGAAACCTTACCACCCGTCCAACAGGTAACATGCAGAATTAAAGTAAACCTTTAAATTAAGCCACCTTTACAAATCCTGTTCAGATATAGGCTACATAAGAAATTACGGAAAAACCTTTACAATATTTAAACCCCTCCCTAGGATCTAGTCTAAACAGGTACAAGAGCTTCTACAAGGTGACACAAAGAGATAAAAGACCCAACTTCCGCCATGGAATCGAAGACAGAAGTTGCTGGAGACCTTCATCACTGTGAACCTATGAAACATTAACAACCTGCAACCAGACTATACCAAAAAGGTATAGCAAGAGTAGAGTCAGTACAAATACACGTACTGGTAGGATTCATCGGTCGACCCGAATCCATTCTTACCATTATATAAGAAAAATAGGGAAAGACAGGAAATAAACATTATAGCTCCCTCCTTCACCTTTAACCTTGACCCTGACATCTAGGACTTCCCAAGTCACCTTGACACGTAGACTTCCCAAGTAACATTTAAACTTTACCCCAGTCAACTACCTTGATTAAATATTCAAACTTGACCCGGATAGCTGCCCAACCAAAATCGCTATTATACCCAAGTATTACCTACCATTTTCCAGCACTTTCCCGGACCTCTAGGACAGCTTTACCACCTGGTTATATTAACCAATAACCACGCCCAGACTCTCCATTTTCCTCTATACTTACCAATCACATGCAACTCACCTAGCAACCTTTGACACCTTCAATGACAACAACATAGTTATATCTAAATCCCTTTCTCATCCCAAAACTCAGACCCTCCAAGGATCCTCTAACCACACCTAAGTGTTCAACAGTCTACCCGGTCTACCCCAAGACCCATCATTATACCTATTAACGTAATTAATCCTTGACCGTCATTAGTACACTTAATGACAATAAAACATGAACTCATAACTTTTTTACATAGTCCGGACCCACCCGGATCCCCCTAACACATCTAGGTGTTAAACATGACAACCCGGTCTACACGAAGACCAACTCATAACATGATGCAACAACCCGGCCTACACCAAGACCAACTAATAGCATGATACAACAACTCAGCCTACACCAAGACCAAACTAATAACATGATATAATAACCCGACCTACACCAAGACCGAACTAATAACATGACATAACAACCCGGCCTACACCAAGACCAAACTCATAACATAATATAACAACCCGGCCTAAACCAAGACCAAACTAATAACATGATATAACAGAATTCTCGGTCACTCAAGGACCACCATTGTACATCATGATTCAATAAAAATAGCCCGATCCACTAACAGAACCAATACCAAGTATCACATTTAATAAATCAACTCGGTTCACTCACGAAACCAATATCAACCAATGCAATACAATAGTCAATGAAACAATGCAAGATGCAATAAAGTAAACTCGTACCAGGCATGGTACCCGTGCCAACCGAAATGTTATACCCATACCAGGCGTGGTACATGTGCCAACCATGTGTTATACCCGCACCAGGCGTAGTACCCGTGCCAACCATGTGTTATACTCGTACCAGGCGTGGTACCCATGCCAACCATGTTTTATACCCATACCAGGCGTGGTACCCGAGCCAACCGAATGTCAACAAACCATAGTCAATATATGAACACACACAACTTGTAAAACCAACAAGTAAAACCGTTCAATCACAGACCGTAAACAGGAACCTAGACATTCCACACAATTTCCCTAAGCAATGTAATGCATACAATTACTTAGAAATGAGTACATGAATATACACATTCACAGAAAATCTTAAGCCATCACCTACCCCATTTCCAGGTAACTGGTGAACCGTTAAATCCCGTCTGAAGACTATTCCCCGGTTCACCCTCTTTATTATAACATGTAACTAGCAATTTCCCTTTTTAGATAAACACACAAGCATGCGACACGCTTCCCTTTTCTAACCTTAGCCAGACCGCCGTTAAGCCTCAAGCAATAAACATTCCTGAAATCCCACCTAGGAGCTTCCTATTCCCGTTTCCCGTGCTCTCAAGCACTTCCATGATTCTCCGAACCTTCTCGACACGCTAGTCTCTCAACCCATAATTTTTTTATGACCATATGAATAAGTTGAACACATAATACCATTCACAAGACCAGCCATTCCGTACGTCCTAGAAATAACACAACCAATCCCTAATCCACCAGACTCCGTGCCCGGAGGCCTAAAACATGGTTTCTCCATTTGTACTATACAACAAGTACGGAAAGTAAATAGGTCTAACTACTCATGAAAACTTAGCCTACCAGGGCGCCAAGCAGCTGCAACCGTGCATTTCTGGATCTGTAGAGGCATTCCTGGCGGTCCTGCAGAACCAGATCTCTGGTTTAGCTTCCTTTTATACCAGAATTCCTTTCTCGTTCTTCGTCTAAAAATAACACACAGTACATACAATTAATATACAAGGCCTGCACATTACCCAGACTATACCAAATCCCGAAACCCCAGGCCACCTATGATTATCCCACCCTTTTTCCGGTCTTTCAACCATTAAATCACCTAGTTCTATCACTTTTATGGATTAAACAGAGAATTTAACAACCTATGATCATAATAACACACTATTAACAATACCCAAGAACATACATGCTTGGAATCCCCTTCTTTCCCTCAATTCGACCATGCCTAGGTCATTCAAACCCTTCCCCAATTTCCTTCCTAGCAATTCTACCGCATAGGAACGTATTACAGCGTTTGGGGAACAGAAGCCTTACCTTAGGGAAGATTTTTGATGAAAGAATGAGGAGAAATGCCTGGAATCGCCTAGCCCTTCTCCCAAAATGAACTTGTGAAAAACTGATGTTTTGGGGAATGTTTCTGCATTAAAACACCATCGGCCCGCTATAGAGGTCCCCGCTCTTCTATAGCGGTCCCACTATAGCTATCGGCTACCGCTATAGCGGTCTTAAGCAGGTTGACCGCCCTTTGACCACCGTTATAGCGGTAATTTCCACCGCTATAGCGGTGGCCGCTATCTCGTATGGTCGCGCTCGTCACGGATAGAATGTCAAGAAATCTGCCAATTTTGGCCATTTCACAACACACTTGCTTCTCCCAATGACCTGAAGCAACCCTTTAACGTTAAATGCTATTTCGTGAGTTCTACTTACCCAAATTCGATTTCGAAAAGTCCTCCCTCCTCCTCCATGTCTTGGCTACATGGAAAAATAGCTTAACCCAAGACACCTAGTTCAATCCATACCCGGATTTCTCTAGACTCCACCTCACTCCAAAACCGGCCGAGGCTAGCGTAGCCCAAAATTTCAAACTCCCAAACTCGGAGTTTTCTAACTATAACACTTGGTACGATTGGACTACCCATAATGACGGACCCAGTTGTTACAAGAATGGTACCTGTGATTACTGCATCTGATTCCTTAGCCTCGGTCCTCCCTGGAAATGCATCGCAGTAAGCCCGGTCATCAATCCGGGCAAGCTCCCTATCCGTCTGCGCCGCACCCCTGCCCGCGCCTCTATTCCCTCTATCTCCCCGGCCTCTCTGAAAGTTACCTCGCCCATCCTGTGGATGACCTCTAGCATGACCACCTCTACCTGCCGGGACCACGGCCTTGGGCTGCTGCTGAACCTGATTACCGATCTGCCTCTAGGACCTAAAAACTATTGATTAGCTCTCGGACGACCACCTGTAGCAGCTGGCAGAGCTGACTGAATAGAATGATCTAAGTATACCTGCTGATTCTGACCCCTGGGGAATGAACTACCATAATTTCCCTCATTTTGGGGCTTCTTGACTAACACCTTAGCCTGCCCCGCCTGCCTGACTCCCTCAAGTTTCTTCACATAATCCACCACATCATTAAAGCCCTTCTCTAAAGAAGTCATATGCACAGACTGTACCTGAAGCTCAGTATTCAGACCCTTGATAAACAACCAAACCCGCTCCTCTTCAGAACCCAGCAACTGCATAGAAAAATGAGACAAGGCATGAAACTTTGCCTCATAAGCAGAGACTGACATGCTACCCTGCTCCAAATTCAAGAACTCTTCCTTTTTTCCGATCCCTCAAAGTACGGGGTACGTACTTCTTAAGAAAAGAGAATTGAATAGCTCCTAAGTCAGTGGAGGTAAAATGGACGATCGACACTACACATAAGATCTCCACCACTGCTTGGCATCACCCTTCAGCTGGAATATGAAGAACTCCACCCTATACTACTGCACAAGGCCCAGCTTGTGCAGCCTCTCATAACAATCCAGTATGAACTCATAAGCATCTTCCCTGTCAATACCCTGAAACGTAGGAGGTTTCAGCTTGAGAAACTTGGTCAGCATCTCATATTCATTTCCTGTCATCACTGGGCCTAGTATTGGCCTGAAGAAGTCACCAGTGCCTGAAGCTGTATCCATCCTAGGAGCCGTAGGATCTGTTGGCTGAGTGCCCATAGCCTGATTTGCAAGTTCCGCCATGGAATCGAAGACAAAAGTTGCTGGAGACCCTCATCGCCGTGAACCTATGAAACATCACCAACCTGCAACCAGACTATACCAAAAAGGTATAGAAAGAGTAGAGTCAGTACAAACACACGTACTGGTAGGCATCATTGGTCGACCCGAATCCATTCCTACCCTCATATAAGAAAAATAGGGAAAGACATGAAATAAAAATTATAACTCCCTCATTCACCTTTAACCTTGACCCTGACATCTAGGACTTCCCAAGTCACCTTGACACGTAGACTTCCCAAGTCACATTTAACCTTTACCCCAGTCAACTACCTTGACTAAATATTCAGACTTGACCCGGCTAGCTGCTCAACCAAAACCGCGATTATACCCAAGTATTACCGACCATTTTCTAGCACTTTCCCAGACCTCTAGGACAACTTTACCACCTGGTTATATTAACCAATAACCACGCCCAATCTCTCCATCTTCCTCTATACTTACCAATCACAAGCAACTCACCTAGCAACCATTGACACCTTCAATGACAACAACAGAGTTATATCTAAATCCCTTTCTCATCCCAAAACCCGAACCATCCAAGGATCCTCTAACCACACCTAAGTGTTCAACAGGCTACCCGGTCTACCCCAAGACCCATCATTATGCTTATTAACGCAATTAATCCTTGACCATTATTAGTACACTTAATGACAATAAAACATGAACTCATAACCTCTTTTACATAGTCCGGACCCACCCGGATCCCCTTAACACATCTAGGTGTTAAACATGACAACCCGGTCTACACCAAGACCAACACATAACATGATGCAACAACCCAGCCTACACCAAGACCAACTAATAGCATGATACAACAACCCGGCCTACACCAAGACAAAAATAATAACATGATAAAACAACCCGGAATACACCAAGACCGAACTAATAACATGATATAACAACCCGGCCTACACCAAGACCAAACTCATAACATGATATAATAACCCAGCCTAAACCAAGACCAAAATAATAACATGATATAACAAAATTCTCGGTCACTCAAGGACCACCATTGGACATCACGATTCAATAAAAATAGCCCGGCCCACTCATGGAACCAATACCAAGTATAACATTAAGTAAAACAACTCGGTCCACTCACGGAACCAATATCAACCAATGCAATACAATAGTCAATGAAATAATGTAAACTAAACCCGTACCAGGTGTGGTACCCGTGCCAACCGAATGTTATACCCATACCAGGCGTGGTACCCGTGCCAACCATGTGTTATACCCATACCAGGCATGGTACCTGTGCTAACCATGTGTTATACCCGTACCAGGCGTGGTACTCGAGCCAACCGAATGTCAACAAACCATAGTCAATATATTAACACACACAACTTGTAAAACCAACAAGTAAAATCGTTCAATCACAGACCATAAACAGGAACCTAGACATTCCACACAATTTCCCTAAGCAATGTAATGCATACAATTACTTATACATGAGTACATGAATATACACATTCACAGAAAATAATAAGCCATCACCTACCCCATTTCCAGGTAACCGGTGAACCGTTAAATCCCGTCCGAAGACTATTCCATGGTTCACCCTCTTTATTATAACATGTAACTAGCAATTTCCCTTTTTAGATAAACACACAAGCATGCAACACGCTTCCCTTTTCTAACCTTAGCCAGACCACCGCTAAGCCTCTAGCAATAAACATTCCTAAAACCCCACAGGTCTAACTATACAACAAGTATGGAAAGTAAACAGTTCTAACTACTTATGAAAACCTAGCCTACCTGGGCGCCAAGCAGCTGCAACCATGCATTTTTGGCTCCGTGAAGGCATTCCTGGCGGTCCTACAGGCCCGAATCCGTGGTTTCGCGACCTTTTTACTGGAATTTTTTCTCGTTCTTGGTCTAAAAATAACACACAGTACATACAATTAACACACAAGGCCTGCAGATTACCCGGACTATACCAAATCCCCAAACCCCAGGCCATCCATGATCATCCCTCCCTTTTCCCGGGCTTTCCATCGTTAAATCTCCTAGTTCTATCATTTTTATGGATAAAACAGAGAATTTAACTACCCATGATCATAATAACATACAATTAACAATACCCAAGAACATACATGATTGGAATCCCCTTCTTTCCCCAAATTCCACCATCTCTAGGTAATTCCAACCCTTCCCCAATTTCCCTCCTCGCAATTCTACCGCATAGGAACGTATTACAGAGTTTGGGGAATTAAAGCCTTACCTTAGGGAAGATTTTTGATGGAAGAATGAGGAAAAACTCCTGGAATCGCCTAGCCCTTCTCCCAAAATGAACTTGTGAAAAACTGATGTTTTGGAGAATGTTTCTGCATTAAAACCTCATCGGCCCACTATAGCGGTCCCCGCTCTGCTCTACCAGTCCCGCAATAGCAGTCGGCTGCCGCTATAGCGTTCTTAAAAAGGTTGACTGCCCTTTGACCGCCACTATAGCGGTAATTTCCACCACTATAGTGGTGGCCGCAATCGCGCATGGTCGCGCTCATCATGGACAGAATGTCCAGAAATCTTCCAATTTTGGACATTTCATAACACACTTGCTTCTCCTGATGACCTGAAGCAAACCTTTCACGTCAAACTTTGATTTTAAAAAGTCCCCCATCCACCTCTATGTCTTGGCTATGCGAAAAACTAGCTTAACCAAAGACACCTAGTCCCATTCATATCTGGATTTCCCTAGACTCCAAGTATTACCTACCATTTTCCAGCACTTTCCCGGACCTCTAGGACAGCTTTACCACCTGGTTATATTAACCAATAACCACGCCCAGACTCTCCGTTTTCCTCTATACTTACCAATCACATGCAACTCACCTAGCAACCATTGACACCTTCAATGACAACAACAGAGTTATATCTAAATCCCTTTCTCATCCCAAAACTCAGACCCTCCAAGGATCCTCTAACCACACCTAAGTGTTCAACAGTCTACCCGGTCTACCCCAAGACCCATCATTATACCTATTAACATAATTAATCCTTGACCATCATTAGTACACTTAATGACAATAAAACATGAACTCATAACCTCTTTTACATAGTCCGGACCCACCCGGATCCCCCTAACACATCTAGGTGTTAAACTTGACAACCCAGTCTACACGAAGACCAACTCATAACATGATGCAACAACTCGGCCTACACCAAGACCAACTAATAGCATGATACAACAACTCAGCCTACACCAAGACCAAACTAATAACATGATATAATAACCCGGCCTACACCAAGACCGAACTAATAACATGACATAACAACCCGGCCTACACCAAGACCAAACTCATAACATAATATAACAACCCGGCCTAAACCAAGACCAAACAAATAACATGATATAACAGAATTCTCGGTCACTCAAGGACCACCATTGGACATCACGATTCAATAAAAATAGCCCGATCTACTAACATAACCAATACCAAGTATCACATTTAATAAAACAACCCGGTCCACTCACGTAACCAATATCAACCAATGCAATACAATAGTCAATGAAACAATGCAAGATGCAATAAAGTAAACTCGTACCAGGCATGGTACCCGTGCCAACCGAAATGTTATACCCGTACCAGGCGTGGTACCTGTGCCAACCATGTGTTTTACCCGTACCAGGCGTAGTACCCATGCCAACCATGTGTTATACCCGTACCAGGCGTGGTACCCATGCCAACCATGTTTTATATCCATACCAGGCGTGGTACCCGAGCCAACCGAATGTCAACAAACCATAGTCAATATATGAACACACACAACTTGTAAAACCAACAAGTAAATCCATTCAATCACAGACCGTAAACAGGAACCTAGACATTCCACACAATTTCCCTAAGCAATGTAATGCATACAATTACTTAGACATGAGTACATGAATATACACATTCACAGAAAATCATAAGCCATCACCTACTCCATTTCCAGGTAACTGGTGAACCGTTAAATCCCGTCTGAAGACTATTCCTCGGTTCACCCTCTTTATTATAACATGTAACTAGCAATTTCCCTTTTTAGATAAACACACAAGCATGCGACACGCTTCCCTTTTCTAACCTTAGCCAGACCGCCGCTAAGCCTCAAGCAATAAACATTCCTGAAACCCCACCTAGGAGCTTCCTATTCCCGTTTCCCGTGCTCCCAAGCACTTCCGCGATTCTCCGAACCTTCCCGACACGCTAGTCCCTCAACCCATCATTTTATTATGACAATATGAATAAGTTGAACACATAATACCATTCACAAGACCAGCCATTCCATACGTTCTAGAAATAACACAACCAATCCCGAATCCACCAGACTCCGTGCCCGGAGGCCTAAAACATGGTTTCTCCATTTCTACTATACAACAAGTACGGAAAGTACATAGGTCTAACTACTCATGAAAACCTAGCCTACCTGGGAGCCAACCAGTTGCAACCGTGCATTTTTGGCTATGTAGAGGCATTCCTGGCGGTCCTGCAGAACTAGATCTGTGGTTTTGCTTCCTTTTATACCGAAATTCCTTTCTCGTTCTTGGTCTAAAAATAACACACAGTACATACAATTAACATACAAGGCCTTCACATTACGCAGACTATACCAAATCCCCAAACCCCAGGCCACCTATGATCATCCCACCCTTTTCCTGGTCTTTCAACCATTAAATCTCCTAGTTCTATCACTTTTATGGATAAAATAGAGAATTTAACAACCTATGATCATAATAACACACTATTAACAATACCCAAGAATATACATGCTTGGAATCCCCTTCTTTCCCTAAATTCCACCATGCCTAGGTCATTCCAACCCTTCCCCAATTTCCCTCCTAGAAATTCTACCGCATAGGAACGTATTACAGCGTTTGGGGAACAAAATCCTTACCTTAGGGAAGATTTGTGATGAAAGAATGAGGAGAAATGCCTGGAATCGCCTAGCCCTTCTCCCAAAATGAACTTGTGAAAAACTGATGTTTTGGGGAATGTTTCTGCATTAAAACACCGTTGGCCCGGTATAGAGGTCCCCGCTCTTCTATAGCGGTCCCACTATAGCGATCGGCTGCCGTTATAGCAGTCTTAAGCAGGTTGAATGCCCTTTGACCGTCGTTATAGCGGTAATTTCCACCGCTATAGTGGTGGCTGCAATCTCGTATGGTCGCGCTCGTCACGGATAGAATGTCAAGAAATCTGCCAATTTTGGCTATTTCACAACACACTTGCTTCTCCCAATGACCTGAAGCAACCCTTTAACGTTAAATGTGATTTTGGGAGTTCTACTTACCCAAATTCGATTTCGAAAAGTCCTCCCTCCTCCTCCATGTCTTGGCTACGTGGAAAAATAGCTTAACCCAAGACACCTAGTCCAATCCATACCCAGATTATCCTAGACTCCACCTCGCTCCAAAACTGGCCGAGGCTAACGTAGCCCAAAATTTCAAACTCCCAAACCCGCAGTTTTCTAACTCTAACACTTGGTACGATTGGACTACCCATAATGACAGACCCAGTTATTACAAGAATGGTACCTATGATTACTGCATATGATTCCTTAGCCTCGGTCCTCCCTAGAAATGCATAGCAGTAAGCCCGGTCATCAATGCGGGCAAGCTCACTAGCCGGCTACGCCGCACCCCTGCCCGCGCCTCCATTCCCTCTATCTCCCCGGCCTCTCTGAAAGTTACCTCGCCCATCCTGTGGATGACCTCTAGCATGACCACCTCTACCTGCCGGGACCACGGCCTTGGGCTGCTGCTGAACCTGATTACCGATCTGCCTGTGAGGGCACTCTCTCTTAAAGTGGCCCATATCACCACAATGAAAGCAACCACGATCAAGTGCAGGCCTGCTAGCAGATGAATAAGAAGCTCCCTGGCCTCTAGGACCTAAAAACTATTGATTAGCTCTCGGACGACCACCTGTAGCAGCTGGCAGAGCTGACTGAATAGAATGAGCTAAGTATACCTGCTGATTCTGACCCCTGGGGTATGAACTACCATAATTTCTCTCATTTTGGGGCTTCTTGGCTAACACCTTAGCCTGCTCCGCCTGCCTGACTCCCTAAAGTTTCTTCACATAATCCACCACATCATTAAAGCCCTTCTCTAAAGAAGTCATATGCACAGACTGTACCTGAAGCTCAGTATTCAGACCCTTGATAATAAACCAAACCCGCTCCTCCTCAGAACCCAGCAACTGCATAGAAAAATGAGACAAGGCATGAAACTTTGCCTCATAAACAGAGACTGACATGCTACCCTGCTCCAAATTCAAGAACTCATCCTTTTTTCCGGTACCTCAAAGTACGGGGTACGTACTTCTTAAGAAAAGAGAATTGAATAGCTCCTAAGTCAGTGGAGGTAAAACGTACGACCGACACTCCACATAAGATCTCCACCACTGCTTGGCATCACCCTGCAGCTGGAATATGAAGAACTCCACCCTATACTACTGCACAAGGCCCAGCTTGTGCAGCCTCTCATAACAATCAAGTATGAACTCATAAGCATCTTCCCTGTCAATACCCTGGAACGTAGGAGGTTTCAGCTTGAGAAACTTGGTCAGCATCTCATATTCATTTCCTGTCATCACTGGGCCAATTATTGGCCTGAAGAAATCACCTGTGCCTGAAGTTGTAACCATCCTAGGAGCCGTAGGATCTGTTGGCTGAGTGCCCAGAGCCTGATTTGGAAGTTCCGCCATGGAATCGAAGACAAAAGTTGCTGGAGACCCTCATCGCCGTGAACCTATGAAACATCACCAACCTGCAACCAGACCATACCAAAAAGGTATAGAAAGAGTAGAGTCAGTACAAACACATGTACTGGTAGGCATCATTGGTCAACCCGAATCCATTCCTACCATCATATAAGAAAAATAGGGAAAGACATGAAATAAACATTATAACTCCCTCATTCACCTTTAAACTTGACCCTGACATCTAGGACTTCCCAAGTCACCTTGACACGTAGACTTCCCAAGTCACATTTAACCTTTACCCCAGTCAACTACCTTGACTAAATATTCAGACTTGACCCGGCTAGCTGCCCAACCAAAACCGCGATTATACCCAAGTATTACCGACCATTTTCTAGCACTTTCCCAGACCTTTAGGACAGCTTTACCACCTGCTTATATTAACCAATAACCACGCCCAAGCTCTCCGTCTTCCTCAATACTTACCAATCACATGCAACTCACCTAGCAACCATTGACACCTTCAATGACAACAATAGAGTTATATCTAAATACCTTTCTCATCCATAAACCCGAACCATCCAAGGATCCTCTAATCACACCTAAGTGTTCAACAGGCTACCCGGTCTACAGCAAGACCCATCATTATGCTTATTAACGTAATTAATCCTTGACCATTATTAGTACACTTAATGACAATAAAACATGAACTCATAACCTCTTTTACATAGTCCGGAACCACCCGGATCCCCCTAACACATCTAGGTGTTAAACATGACAACCCAGCCTACACCAAGACTAACTAATAGCATGATACAACAACCCGGCCTACACCAAGACCAAACTAATAACATGATATAACAACCCGGCCTACACCAAGACCGAACTAATAACATGATATAAAAACCTGGCCTACACCAAGACCAAACTCATAACATGATATAACAACCCAGCCTAAACCAAGACCAAACTAATAACATGATATAACAAAATTCCCGGTCAGTCAAGGACCACCATTGGACATCACGATTCAATAAAAATAGCCCGGTCCACTCATGGAACCAATACCAAGTATCACATTAAGTAAAACAACTTGGTCCACTCACGGAACCAAATATCAACCAATGTAATACAATAGTCAATGAAACAATGCAAGATGCAATAAAC
>QJPP01007409.1:0-27500 GCA_003996215.1 Jaltomata sinuosa
CAAGTTCTAGATTGGCACACAATGCAAGAACAGTACGAATTTAACTCACATACACATGGGACAAAGTATAATAATCATATGCTAACTATCAGGTTCATACTCTAGATTAAGCCATTCATCAAATCGATTAAAATAATGTCATGCACAGATCCGTAATAGTCAGCCTATCAGAAACAGATAATCATGTCACAAAATTTGGAGAGGTCTCCCCTTTTTAATCAAAATCAAGTTCAAAATCAGGCCATAGACTACGCTAAGTTCCTATTATTCTTTCACTACACACAACCTATTCTAAACATGCCGATTCAACATAAATAAAAAACCTTAGGGAAATAAAGCAGGCAAGAAAACCCTAAGGATGCAGGTACCTTGTGAGTACCCTCATGGGTTACCTCCCATGCAATGCTTGATTTAACATCGCATCATGATGTGGGGGTCTTGGATACTCATACATTGCCAAGATACCCATCAAAATATGGACGACTGCTACCCGTACCCCACCAAAAGCAATGGGGTATTGCCCTCAATGCATCAAGAAAAGTAAATACATAGGGAGGCAAAAACATACCTATAGTGCTTGGACGTCAGTGTCCGGTGAAGTAGACGGGGCCGATGATATGGCACCCATAGAGTAGTCACTTGGCGTTCAAATGTATCTACTCGTGCATACATCTCTTGCGTAACCTGATTTATCTCAGTTTTCATCCTAGCCTTGGTAGATGCAACACTAGACCTCTCCTAAGGTTGTAGCTGATCCAACAAGTCATTCACTTGCTTATGTGTATCGGCCTGGTGCTCAACCAGATTCTGGAGAAATTCAGCATCAATGGTAACCCTTCCAGAATGGGCTGGACGCGGGGGCGCAATAGAAATACCAACTGGTGTCTGGGAAGTCGAGGGCACAAAAGTTGAAGCTATGAAACCCTCTACAGCTACACTCACTCCCATATCATGCATATCTAGTGGATCTCATGTTGTAGAGGATCCCTCAACTCTCACAGTACCAGCAGAGATAGAGGATGAATCCCGTCTGTGTGCAATTGGGTTAGAAACATATTTGATCAACCCGACATCCTGGATCCTAGTAACCTCTAGAGTGTGGTATATATCTTGCATCCTCGGGACTGCCAACTCCATGCACAAATGATGAATCAAGCATGGGAAGGGAATGCTGGTGTGCAGTCGAAAGGCCCGCTCATGGATCTCCTCTAAGATACAGTGGAGGAAATTAATCTCATAACCCACCATGATGCTGGCCACTAATACTGCATGGTCAGGCATCAGGGTATTGTATGCCTGAGTTAGATAAATGCGAGAATGGATAAGGCCCACCAAAACTTATCGGTGAAATTTAATGTTCCCTTTTTGATATTGCCTCTGTGAACCTATTATGTATCCTCACCATTCTCAGCTATATACCTCACAACCCATCTCAATAAATCTGCTCTCTGAATTGGGTCTCACATTTTCATTTTATGTCAGATTGTTTTCATCTTGTAATCAAACTTGGTCGTGTAAACCTGTAGCTCGTACTCTGGCTCAAATAGGAACCACAGAATAGTACGCTCAGAGATGTCAACCGGTGCATGTTGCTCCAAAGTGCTGGTGAGTGGAGGCATGTACTGGTATAACTATCTCGGCCCAAGAAGCTAACTGCTTGTGTTTTCATATGATGCATAAAATTCCCGAACTATCTAAGGATAATAACTTCCTGGTGGCTCAGCCATCCAACCACACCGGTAGTGAGTCAATGTGGCCTGTATATTTGGTACAAATGCTAAGCCCTCTGTCTAGATCCGTGGCTCCTTAAAGATGCCCCTTTTGGGGAAATCTCTATCAGACTGAAAAATCCCCGGCATATATGTGGTCCACATATCTGGGACACACCATCTCTGATTATCACTCGCCTTTGGTCTCTATGCTCTGTCAGCCTCTGCCTGTTTCTGAATCGCAGCTACTGGTGTGGCCGAATTGGATGAGCTCTTCTCATCAAAAGCTAATTTAGAATCATCAGACTAATTTTCATATCTAGTATCGATTCATATTTTAGTCCCTGTGTTGTTCTCCCAGTTACTATCACCCTCCTTGGATGACCCCTCTCCCTCTTCAGGCTGGGGAGAAGTGGTCATCCTAGAGGAACAGTCAGGGCTAGCTGAAGTGCTGCCTCTTCAGCTGCCTGTGTTTGGGCCCTATGTCTTGTGGTCCGAGGCTCGATATCTGGATCACGTTGAATCTCATAAAACTCCTCCGACCCACTCAATTAAGGTTCAGCAGGCTCATCAAGCTCATTGGTGAGTCTGGATTTGAAAAGATAGGCCATTTCTTTAACTTTATTCGATATGCATGCTTTACCTGTCTTTGAGGTGTTTTTCGATTGCATGGTACCTGCGGGGGAAACTATCAGTACAACCAGGCAAGAGAACCCAAAAAAATATGTCAACTTCACTAAACTTGGGTTCCACGAGTGGGTTTCACAGTCCGTGGAATGAACCATGCCTCGTAAATACCCCTCGTGGTTTCCAGGGAGAATAAGATGTTTGCAGGTCAGAGTTCCACGAGTTGTATCTATGACTTGTGGTATAATCCATGAATCGTGAATACCCTCATGGAAATCAGAAGACTTTAACTGTCTACAGGTCTGAGATTCACGAGCGCCATCCACGACTCATGGAATGAAGCACGACTCATGGACGACCCTCGTGAAAATTAGACCTGAGAACAGATCTCTGATATATTTTCTACGAGTGCAATCCACAGATCATGGAATGAACCACGACCCATAGAATGCCCTTATGATTACAATAACAATGAAAAACTAGAGTTTTTTCACTTCTTGCATTCTTTCAACCACATTAAAAATTTATACACACAGTTTCATGCATATACAAAGTATTCACTCCACAAACCATCATCCCAAGGGTTGTACATGATTACTTTTAACAAAAATCACCCTAGGTCAAGTTATTTCACCCAAGAAATTCAAATAAGGTTGCAATTAGATTGCATACCTTAGAATTAATGGAATAATGTTAGTGAATACTTGTTATTTTGCGCACTGACCTTGACCCACGACCAACTGTAAAGTTTTAGGAACTTTATCAGCAACACCAATGGCAAAATTGATTTTGGGGGGGGGGGAATTTGGGGAGTGGTTCATGGAACTTTATGATTTGATAGATGATTAGTAGGGATTTTAATGTTTGAATGTGAGTAGGAGAGTGTAGGGGTCGGTTATGTTATGAAAAATTGGGGAAAATTTGATTGGGGTTGCGATTTAAATGAAAGGGGGTCGCGGGTCAGGTCGAGTCCCTTAGGTGAATAGTAGATCAAAAGAAAACTTACCTGAGTTCCATGAGTCATATTCACAAGTCATGAATTGATATGCGGCTCGTAGAACGGGCTCGTGGAACAAGTCTTGCCACCCAGTTTTTATCTGATTTCTATGACTAGAAACCACGACTCATGGAACTTGTTCATGGATTATGTCCTGCACTTTGCAAATTTCACCTGAGTTCCACGAGTTGGGTCTACGACTCGTGGACTGATCCACAGTCTGTAAACCTTTCTCGTGGAACCTTACTTACCCCTTTTCTGTGTTTTATCTTTTCTAGAACTTTTCCTCCAGTTGTTCCTGCACACATAACAAACATTAGCCTTGGGTTGCCTTCTAGACAGTGTCTGATTTAACGTCGCGGCATGATGTAGGTTACTTGAATACTCAGACTTCATCAAATTTCCTCATGCGTTGCCTCCCATGCAGCTCCTGATTTAACATCGCGGCATGATGTAGGTTACTTGACTACTCAGACTTCATAAAGTTTCCTAATGGGTTGCCTCTCATGCAGCGCCTGATTTAACATCGCGGCATGACGCAAGTCACTTGATTACTCAGACTTCATCAAGCTCCTTGGTTATCATGTATTCACCAAGGGTCCACACTTCAATTGCTTTGAGCTCCTCTATAGTTCCCAAATATGATTTTATACGCTGACCGCTTGCTTTGAACCTCTTTCCCTCACGATTCTCAAGTTAAACAACACCATGTGGGAATACATGCACCACCTTGAATTGTCCAATCCACTTGGACTTCAACTTGCTAGGAAATAAGTGAAGTCTGGAATTGAAGAGTAGGACCAAATCACCTAGCTGAAAGTATCGCTTCTAAATTTTTTGGTCATGGTACAACTTTATCTTTTACTTGTACAAGGCTGAACTTTCATAGGCATTGAGGTGAAACTCATATAACTCATTCAACTGGCCAACCCGCTGAAACGATGTTGTAGACCAGTCTAAATTCAACTTCTTCAATGCCCACATGGCCTTATGCTCTAGCTCAACAAAAAGATGGCACACTTTCCCAAACACAAGTTGATATGGTGACATACCTATTGTTGTCTGGTATGCAGTCCGGTATTCACACAAAGTATCATCTAGTTTTCGTGACCAATCCATTCTATTGGCATTGACAGTCTTGGACAGGATTGATTTTATCTCGCGGTTGGAAACCTTAACTTGCCCACTAGTATGGAGATGATAGGGGGTTGCAACCTTGTGTTTCACTCCATATTTCTCGAGTAAAGCACAAAACAACTTATTGCAGAAGTGAGAGCCTCCATCACTAATAATTGCCATTGGTGTACCAAATCTGGAAAACTTGTTCTTTTTCAAGAACGCTATGACACACTTGCCTTCATTACTGGGAAGCACAACTGCCTCCACCGACTTAGATACATAGTCAACAGCCACCAATATGTACCGGTTTCCATTTGACATCCCAAATGGACCTATGAAGTCATTACCCCAAGCATCAAACAGCTCGATCACAAGGATGGGAGTGAGAGGAAGCTCATGCCTCCTTGACATACCTCCTTCCTTTTGACACCTACTGCAAGCTTTAGGAAATCATGGGCGTCTTTGTGAATGGTCTGCCTATAGTAGCCGCATTGCAAGATCTTGTGTGTAGTCCAGATACCACTATGATGTCTCCCTACAAGGGATAAATATCAAGCTTCTAGTATCTCCATCATCTCAGCTTCAGGCACATATCTACAGATCATAGTATCAATACACACACGAAATAAGAATGGTTCCTCCTAAAAGAATTTCTTAACATAAAACAAGAACTTTCTTCTTTAGTGTACCAACATATCAGGAGGTACCACATCACTTGCCAAATAGTTGGAAATGTTAGCAAACCATGGAATCAGATCTTTGTAGGCAGCCAACACTTGCTCATCTGGAAACCAATCATCAATCTCTTGCTCATTATTCAGCTAAAGCACTGCTTCTTCCTCTAATCTAGATAAGTGATATGCCACCTGATTTTCTGTGCCCTTTTGGTCCTTGACCTCAAAATCAAATTCTTGCAGCAGCAACACCCATCTAATAAATCTCGGCTTTGCATCCTTATTTTCCATGAGGTATATAAGGGTTGCATGGTATGTGTGCACAATTACCATAGTGCCAAGCAAATAAGATCTAAACTTTTCAAATGCAAAGACCATCGTAAGCAGCTCTTGTTTTGTCACCGTATGGTTCTTTTGAGCAGGATTAAGTGCTTTGCAAGCGTAGTATATGGGATAGAGAATATTTTCTCACCTTTGGCCTAGGACTGCTCCTAGTTCCACTCCACTAGCATCACACATAACCTCAAAAGGCTGAGAACAATCAAGAGAAATAATAATAGGAGCAGAGATCAACTTTTCCTTAAGGCACTCAAAAGCCTTCAGACATGCATCATCGAAAACAAACTTCACTTCCTTCTCCAATAGTTTTCACAAGGGGTGTGCAATCTTAGAGAAGTCTTTGATAAACCTACGATAGAAACTAGCATGCCCTAAAAAGATTCGAATCCCCTTCCCAGGCACTGGTGGAGGAAATTTTTCAATCACCTCTATCTTCGCTTTGTCGACCTCTATACCCTTATTGGAGATCCAATACCAAGCACTACACCCTCTTTCACCATGAAGTGACACTTTTCCCAATTCAGCACTAGGTTACACTCTTCACATCTTTTTAGCACACAACTCAGATGATCCAAACAATCATCAAAAGAGTCGCCAAGTACCAAAAATTCATCCATAAATACCTCAATAGTGTCCTCTACTCTGTCTGAGAAAATAGACATCATGCAACGCTAAAATGTTGCGGGTGCATTGCATTAACTGAAAGGCATCCTCTTGAAAGAAAATGTCCCAGATAGGTAAAAGTGGTTTTCTCTTGATCTTCAGAAGCAATCGAGATCTGATTGTATCCTGAATAACCATCAAAAAAATAATACCATCCTCTACCAGTAAGACAGTCTAACATCTGATCCATGAATGACATCAAAAAGTGATCCTTCTCAGTCCAAGCATTTATTTTCCTATAATCCATGCATATGCGCCAGCCTGTGACTAGCCTCATCGGAATAAACTCGTTCTTTGTATTTGGGACCATAGTAATTTGACCCTTCTTAGGCACACAATGAAACAGGGCTCACCCACTTGCTGTCTGCAATAGGGTAAAACCACACCTGTATCCATCCACTAGATGATCTTCTTCTTGACAACCTCTTGCATAGGCTAATTCAACCTACGCTGGTGCTTAATACTCGAAATGCAATCTGTCGCAAGTTGGATTTTATACGTGCAGATTCTAGGAAGAATCCCAATGATGTCAGCAATGGACCAACCAATGGCCCTCTTGAACTTTCTCAGAACAGAAACCAGAGCTTCAACCTGCCCTTCACCTAAATCTGTAGCAACAATAATTGGCAAGGTGTCATTAGCTTCTAAGAACACATATCGGAGGTGATACGGAAGAGCTTTGAGCTCCAAGATGGGACGCTCATCAATAGATGGTCTAGCAGGCAGTGTCTGTAGATTCTTTAGGTCCAAATCAAGCTTCTTTGGAGCATAACTATAAGATCCCATACCTGCAAGTGCTTCTACCATATCATCATACTCCTCAATATCGTCTCCATCAAAATTCATGGTAACAGCTGCATGTGCTTCAACACTAAGTCTTTCTTCAATAGGCACAATTAGCTGATCCTCATCAACCACATCAATAATCGAAACAACGCGCATATCATCATGATGCTTCATAGACTGGTAGACATTGAGAGTAACTACCTCATCATTTAGTCTAAATTTCATCTGCCAAGTTTCCAAGTCAACTAAAGTGCGTTCGGTGGCAAGGAATAGTCATCCCAAGATGATAGGAACCTCAAATTCAACCTCGCAGTCAAGGATCACAAAGTCTGTAGGGAAAATAAAAGTGTCAACTTTCACAAGTACATCATAGAGAATTCCCACTTGTCTTTTCACCGTGCAATCTGCCATAAGAAGCCGCATTGTAGTCAGTTTGGAGGCTCCCAAGCCCAACTGATTGAACACTACTAGTGGCATCAGATTAATACTAGCACCCAGATCACACAATGCTTTAGCAAAGTAGAAAGCTCCAATCGTGCAAAGAATAGTAAAAGCTCCAGGATCTTCCTTTTTCTGCACCAGAGAACGGGAGGATATTGGACTATAATGGTGAAAATTATCAGCTGTCTCAAAACTCACAGTTCCCTTCTTGTCACTAGATCCTTCATAAACTTCGCATACCCAGACATATGCTCCAATGCTTCAACTAAAAGATTATTGACTGAAAGTTGTTTCAGCATAGAGATAAACTTGTGAAATTTACCTTTCTCAATTTTCTTCTTCAATCTTTATAGGTAAGGTGGAGGAGGCAAAGACATGGGCTTCAAGACCGGTGAAACCTCCTTATTCTTCGCCTTTGCATTAGAAGACTTTTTCTCACTTGGGTTTTCAACTCTATCCTTTTCTTCAAACTCGACCACAATCTCAACATCGTCCTTTTAAACCTCGGCTGGCTCATTAACAATAGTTTGTTTTCTGCTTTGGGTAGTTACGGCGATGCACTACCAATCATTATTCGGATTCTAAATTGTGTCACTTGGGAGAGTGCCCTTCTGATGCGAATTTATGTTTGTAGACATTTGGTGCATCTTAGTATCAATCTATTTTATGGAGACAGAATGAGCCTCTACCATTTAACTCATAAATGAGAGTTCAGTGCACATTTCCTTTATACTTCCATCCGTAGAATCAACCTTTTGTTATACCTTATTAATCAGCTCCCTTATGGATGGTTGTTCAGGTCCTGATTCATGATTTGCAGGAGGGACATACAAGGCACTTGTATCATTCTTGTAGCCATCCCTCTTGTTCAAACCACAATCTCTACCCCTACTCCTATCTCTGTATCCATACCGATTGTAGTTGCCATCTCTATCCCTATTCCGACCTTGATATCCTTGGCCATTAGCCCAAAAACCCGCCACTTGATCATTGATATAATTTATTTCTTCATCAGAGTCGTACTCATCCTTTCTCAGGGCTTTACCTTGTGAACCAATAGCCTTCACCTTCTCCAGACCGCCATTAAGAATCTGCTTTGCAAGTAGATCCATAGTTATTTGTAGGGTTGTAAAGCCCTGTTTAATTTCCTTGAACTCTTCATGGTCAATGGATTTCCCAACTGCATAAGTTCCTGCAAAGTTTTCATCATCTCTCATATGCCAGGCCTTGTTCGTCTTGGTAACCCTATCAAGCATCTCAGAGTCTTCAACATAAGTATTCTCCATGAATGCTCCCCCAGTTATTGTATCTGCTACCACCTTAGTGTTTGCATTCAATGCTTTGTAAAAGATCTCCATCAAGTGGTGAGAAGGTATTTTGTGATTCGAAACTTGCTTTAGCTTCTTGTTGAACTGCAACCATATTTCATATAATGCCTCAATGGGAAGTTGTTAAAAATTATAGATCTCCTACTTTAGCTGCAACATCCTTGATAGAGGAGAAAACCTCTCTAAATATTGATTTCCTAGCTCAAGACATGTGAATATGAAAGTGTCAGGTAGTTTCGCAAGCCAAAGTGTTGCTTCTCCGATAAATGAAAATGGGAAGAGCCACAATCTGATAGCATCCTGATCCACCCCTAGAAGGTTGTAGGCTCTGCAGATCCCCGTAAAGTTTGTGAAGTGCAAGTTCGTATCATCTATTGGCTTGCCAGCAAATAATCCCTTCAGGTTTAGCAGCTGAATCATGGTGCTCATAATATTGAACTTTACACCATCAGGCAGTGGTGTTAATACTATAGGGCTAGTTGTCCCTGCCTCATTATCATAATATTATACCAAGGGATGTGCCAGGGTTGCTGCATCTGTCTACCTCTATTAACTCTTGGTGCGAAAGGATCCCTAGGAAAATTTCATCTGGCTACAATGGTATGCCCAAATTACACCTCTAAAAAAAGTATAAAGCGGTCGTTGTTAAATATAGAATGTAACTGAGGTTAGGGTCGATCCCACAAGCAATAAAGAAGAAATACATCAGTAGTGAATATTTAATCGTTCGTCTTTATTTCAAGGGAGGTTTTACGTATCAAAAGTAAAGGTAGAAATTATTAATAATTTAATATTTAATTATATTCAAAGAATTAAAGGTAACTAGGACTGTGTTCACTATGATTTCATATTTTATGAGGTATACACAATTAATGATATATTCTGGTGCTTAACATGAAAGATGGGCAAGTTAGGTTCACCTAAATCCTTGGTCCGGCAGATAGATGAATTTCACCACACGCCTTGGTCCGGCCGTGGGTGTATGATTTACTAATCCTTACCCTGGATCCCAGATTAGCTATTCCCAGACAAGGTCAAGCTATTAGATGAGGGTTGATAGCCTCAAATCTCCATCGTTGAACAACCCTTTTCCCATCTGTTACCTCCTTGGTCCGGCAAGTAAGAATAAGGTGAGTTCTAACGTTTGCAATGGTAAAAAAGTAATCAAAATGAAGAGAAGAACAATACATGCATAAACACTGCCCTAGAATAATTAACTGTTTAACCTATGTTTATTAATTCATCATAGTTCTTACAATCCTAGTTATGGTATATAGCTACTCATGATTGCAAGAATCATAGAATAATACATATTAAAAGACTGACTTGTATTAATCATGAAAATTACATCAAAGTAGAAAAATATATAATCCAAGAACACAAATAAATAATAAAGGAGAATAAATAGAATAAACGAAAATTCTCCGGCCTCCACGACGGTTCTTAGCTCTTCCTAGCTTACAAAAATAAAAAATATATCCATTTTTTCTAAAAACTATTTTTAAGGACTATTTATAAATTTAGAAAAAAGCCTTAAATAAAATAACTAAGTCCAAAACGAATTGGGAAATAAAAACCCAATTAAATTGGGTTACTGCGCCGCAACTGTAGCCGCCTCAATTTTTCGTTGTATCTTCACTGGCCGCCATGTGGCAGCCCTTTACAGCACCCTTTAATTGAATTGAAATTCAATTCATATGTATGAATAATAATAAAATATTACATTCAATCCATTAAGCTGCCTGCTTGATTTCCTTATATGATTTCTCGTTTTTAATTCATTTTTTCTTCAAATTTCTTCAACTTTTCACCGTTTTAATCCTATAAATAAAATACCCAACATAAAAATAATTCATAAAATCAATTCTCAAAAAATGGTAACAAAAAGACTAAATGTGAGGTAAATAATGACTAAATATATGTATTTTTGGCCTCACATCATACATCATCTCTCGCAGCTTGAGCATCGAATGAGTCTTGACGAGCATCTTGTTGCCGTGCTTGCCTTGCTTTCTCAGCTGCCACATTTTGGGCTGCAAGGTCTACGACAATCCAAGCATCTTCATCAATTTGGGCATCTTCTTCTACCTTTTTTTGCTCTACGTCGGCCAACATCCGAGTTGTGGCCTCTTCAGGTGTCTCATAAACTCCGTCTTTAACCATGTTTCTGAGAGTTCGTTGGGGTTCCAGATTGTATGGGATCAAGGGATTTCCTTGACTCCTTGTACTGGGCATGCACAATTGTGCAACCTATGTAACAAAATAAAAACAACAGTAAATGTAAAATCAGGAAATAAGGACTAATAGTGAAATAAATACAATTTCACTTTATCCTAAATCGTATTCTTTGACAACAACGCCAAAATTTTATCTCCAAATTACACATCCCTCAGAAACGTAAGTGGTCGCTGTTCAAATGTAGAACTCAATGAAGGTTGGGGTTGATCCCACATGGAATATGGTAGCACTAGCGTCAATTAGTGTTTACTCACGCACTTAGCCATTTATTTCCCTACAAAAGGGGGGTTTTAAGTAACAATATTTATTTTTATTTAGTATCGAACAAGTAACAAGTAACAGTTTCAAGAGCTTTTATCAATGAGAGAAGCGACTAGGGTAGTGTTCCCCATGAAATCATAACTTAGTAAGGTGTTGTACTTAGTGAACTGGATTGGTGCTTACATGCAAGATCGGTAAGTTATGTTCACCTAAATTGTTGGTCCCCTAGATAGATGAATTTCATCACATGCCTTGGTCTAGCCGTGGGTTTATGATTTATTTGCCCTTACCCTGGATCCCAAATTAGCTATTCCCGGACAAGGTCAAGCTATTAGATAAGGGTTGATAGACTCAAAATCTCCATTATTGAACAACCCTCTTCCCATCCCTTACCTCCTTTGTCCGATAAGTAAGGAAAAGGCGAGTTCTAATGTTGCGCACTGTTAAAAAGCAATCAAAGCGAAGGGAAGAACAATACATGCATAAACACCACCCTAGAATTACCAAGTACTTTGCCTACTTTGTAAATCCTTCATGGTTCCCACAACCCTAGTTGTGGATTTAGCTACTCATGTTCATAAGTAAACAATCAGAAGTTTTTGAGGCATTAATGATCATATACTTATAATAAGAAGTAATAAAATCTAGAAACTTGAATAGATGAAGATGAAATCAAGAATAAAGAACTATGAATGTGATTATCACTCAGAACCAAGAACAAATCAATATTACAAGTTTTTGAATGTGTTTCCTACAAAATATCGAGCATAAAATGTAAAAGAAAACCTAGGAGAGGTATTTATAGACATTAGAATTCATATCCTAATTAAACAAGGAACACTGGAAGTGGCAACTTCCACGGACACAGTCTACAGTCCGTGGAAACTTCTACGGGTCGTCATCAGTACTTGTGAAACTCAAAGGTATTGTCATCGTGCGGGTTCACTTCCACGAGTTTATTCTATGACTCGTGGATTGAATCATGGCTCGTGGAATTGATTCGTCAATCTCAGAGCTTTTTCTCCTTCTTTGATCAGGTTCCAGGAACAGGAATCACGACTCGTGAACAAATCCACGACTCGTGGAAACCTCCCGTAGAACTCAGGCTTCAGCACCATCTGCAGTACTCTTACCACGATTGACTTTCATGAATTGTGGAATTATTTACGACACGTAGAGTTGAGTCGTAGAAGTCAGTTTCAGCCAAAGTGTCAGTCTTTTTGTACACTTAGTCTCCGAACCATGTTTTCCTTCACAAGACTCTAAAACACATCAAATTTACTAAAAATCACTAAAGAACATACTCCAATCCCAAGTTTTTAGCGTTGAAAGTGCCACAAACCCTCGGCACATCAACACCCTCAACTTAAAACCATTGGTTATCCTCAAGTGACAAAGCAAAACTATCCTAGAATGACGCTTGAGTAAAAGAAAATTAGGAACTATGGTAGTCATATGATTCAGCAATTCAGCCCACAACAAATATCCCCCTCTTTTTCAGTACAAAACAAGTGCACAAATTCTGCCCATCAAGACAACACAAGAGGATCCATGGACGACATCACGCTATCAATAGATGACATAGCATGCACATATGAGATTTACCCTAACAGTTAACAGTCAATGTTACTCTAGTTCCCTCACCACAAAGAAGTCCCAATCACACAATAATCTATTCAATATCTGGGACTAAACTAGAACACTCACACTCACAAAGATATTCAAGAAATGCATGCACAATACCATAGACTTGGCCTTATTTTCTATGCCTCAGTTTTTGAACAGTAAGGTTAGGATCACTATAGGACTTTACTTGGCTTGTAATGTAGGCTCAGCGACGGGTATGATAGATTTGGGAAATAGTGACTAAGCCCTCCTTGACACTACGCTATATTTCTTCCACTTCTCAAACCACTCTTCCTTTCCTACCTTTTTCTCCCTTTTTTGATTCTTTCTTTTTCCTCAAGTGATAGGTGCAACTTTTATTTCAGACTCAACTTTTTTCATCATATATATATATATATATATACATATTTTCTATTTTCTTTTTCTTTTCTGCCACACTCGTTATTTCTATTTTTTATCACTAACCTTTTTTTTCATACCCCATATTTCCCACTTACCTCTATAGTAGCCACCCTCAACTTAGGAGATTTTCCTGAGTTGAGGTACACAATGTCCACGGAGGGACCAGGGCCAAACTGAAGGTTCAAGAAAACAGGGAAGGTGATTAGGCTAAACAACAAAAAGGGTCAATTTTGGCTCAAAATCAGGGATAAAAGGATATTCAAATTATTTGGATGGTCATTTAGGCTAAAGTAGACTATTTGAAAAATGGCCTATGATCCTTTCCTAACCAACTATCCTACAACCTAGGCAAGACTTAATCGAGCAAGTTCTAGATTGGCACACAATGCAAGAACAGTACGAATTTAACTCACATACACATGGGACAAAGTATAATAATCATATGCTAACTATCAGGTTCATACTCTAGATTAAGCCATTCATCAAATCGATTAAAATAATGTCATGCACAGATCCGTAATAGTCAGCCTATCAGAAACAGATAATCATGTCACAAAATTTGGAGAGGTCTCCCCTTTTTAATCAAAATCAAGTTCAAAATCAGGCCATAGACTACGCTAAGTTCCTATTATTCTTTCACTACACACAACCTATTCTAAACATGCCGATTCAACATAAATAAAAAACCTTAGGGAAATAAAGCAGGCAAGAAAACCCTAAGGATGCAGGTACCTTGTGAGTACCCTCATGGGTTACCTCCCATGCAATGCTTGATTTAACATCGCATCATGATGTGGGGGTCTTGGATACTCATACATTGCCAAGATACCCATCAAAATATGGACGACTGCTACCCGTACCCCACCAAAAGCAATGGGGTATTGCCCTCAATGCATCAAGAAAAGTAAATACATAGGGAGGCAAAAACATACCTATAGTGCTTGGACGTCAGTGTCCGGTGAAGTAGACGGGGCCGATGATATGGCACCCATAGAGTAGTCACTTGGCGTTCAAATGTATCTACTCGTGCATACATCTCTTGCGTAACCTGATTTATCTCAGTTTTCATCCTAGCCTTGGTAGATGCAACACTAGACCTCTCCTAAGGTTGTAGCTGATCCAACAAGTCATTCACTTGCTTATGTGTATCGGCCTGGTGCTCAACCAGATTCTGGAGAAATTCAGCATCAATGGTAACCCTTCCAGAATGGGCTGGACGCGGGGGCGCAATAGAAATACCAACTGGTGTCTGGGAAGTCGAGGGCACAAAAGTTGAAGCTATGAAACCCTCTACAGCTACACTCACTCCCATATCATGCATATCTAGTGGATCTCATGTTGTAGAGGATCCCTCAACTCTCACAGTACCAGCAGAGATAGAGGATGAATCCCGTCTGTGTGCAATTGGGTTAGAAACATATTTGATCAACCCGACATCCTGGATCCTAGTAACCTCTAGAGTGTGGTATATATCTTGCATCCTCGGGACTGCCAACTCCATGCACAAATGATGAATCAAGCATGGGAAGGGAATGCTGGTGTGCAGTCGAAAGGCCCGCTCATGGATCTCCTCTAAGATACAGTGGAGGAAATTAATCTCATAACCCACCATGATGCTGGCCACTAATACTGCATGGTCAGGCATCAGGGTATTGTATGCCTGAGTTAGATAAATGCGAGAATGGATAAGGCCCACCAAAACTTATCGGTGAAATTTAATGTTCCCTTTTTGATATTGCCTCTGTGAACCTATTATGTATCCTCACCATTCTCAGCTATATACCTCACAACCCATCTCAATAAATCTGCTCTCTGAATTGGGTCTCACATTTTCATTTTATGTCAGATTGTTTTCATCTTGTAATCAAACTTGGTCGTGTAAACCTGTAGCTCGTACTCTGGCTCAAATAGGAACCACAGAATAGTACGCTCAGAGATGTCAACCGGTGCATGTTGCTCCAAAGTGCTGGTGAGTGGAGGCATGTACTGGTATAACTATCTCGGCCCAAGAAGCTAACTGCTTGTGTTTTCATATGATGCATAAAATTCCCGAACTATCTAAGGATAATAACTTCCTGGGGGCTCAGCCATCCAACCACACCAGTAGTGAGTCAATGTGGCCTGTATATTTGGTACAAATGCTAAGCCCTCTATCTAGATCCGTGGCTCCTTAAAGATGCCCCTTTTGGGGAAATCTCTATCAGACTGTAAAATCCCCTGCATATATGTGGTCCGCATATCTGGGACACACTATCTATGATTATCACGCGCCTTTGGTCTCTATGCTCTGTCAGCCTCTGCCTATTTCTAAATCGCAGCTACTGGTGTGGCTGAATTAGATAAGCTCTTCTCATCGAAAGTTGATTTAGAATCATCAGACTAATTTTCATATCCAGTACCGATTCATATTTTAGTCTCTGTGTTGTTCTCCCAGTTACTATCACCCTCCTTGGATGACCCCTCTCCCTCTTCAGGCTGGGGAGAAGTGGTCATTGCTAGAGGAACAGTGAGGGCTAGCTGAACTGCTGCCTCTTCAGCTGCCTGTGTTTGGGCCATATATCTTGTGGTCCGAGGCTCGATATCTGGATCAGGTTGAATCTCATAAAACTCCTCCGACCCACTCAATTAAGGTTCAGCAGGCTCATCAGGCTCATCGATGAGTCTTGATTTGAAAAGATAGGCCCTTTCTTTAACCTTATTTGATATGCGGGCTTTACCTGTCTTTGAGGTGTTTTTCAATTGCATGGTACCTGCGGGGGAAACTATCAGTACAACCAGGCAAGAGAACCCAAAAAAAATATGTCAACTTCACTAAACTTGGGTTCCACGAGTGGGTTTCACAGTCCATGGAATGAACCATGCCTCGTAAATACCCCTCGTGGTTTCCAGGGGGAATAAGATGTTTGCAGGTCAGAGTTCCACGAGTGGTATCTATGACTTGTGGTATAATCCATGACTCGTAAATACCCTCATGGAAATCAGAAGACTTTAACTGTCTACAGGTCTGAGATTCACAAGCGCCATCCATGACTCGTGGAATGAAGCACGACTCATGGACGACCCTCGTGAAAATTAGACCTGAGAACAGGTCTCTGATATATTTTCTACGAGTGCAATCCACAGATCATGGAATGAACCACGACCCATAGAATGCCCTTATGATTACTATAACAACGAAAAACTAGAGTTTTTTCACTTCTTGCATTCTTTCAACCACATTAAAAATTTATACACACAGTTTCATACATATACAAAGTATTCACTCCACAAACCATCATCCCAAGGGTTGTACATGATTACTTTTAACAAAAATCACCCTAGGTAAAGTTATTTCACCCAAAAAATTCAAATAAGGTTGTAATTAGATTGCATACCTTAGAATTAATGGAATAATGTTAGTGAATACTTGTTATTTTTCGCACTGACCTCGACCCACAACCAACTGTAAAGTTTTAGGAACTTTATCGGCCCTTGTTATGAAGCACCAATGGCAAAATTGATTTGGCGGGGGGGGGGGGGGGGGGGGGAACTTTATGATTTGATAGAGTATTAGTAGGTATTTTAATGTTTGAATGTGAGTAGGAGAGTGTAGGGGTCGGTTATGTTATGAAAAATTGGGGAAAATTTGATTGGGGTTGCGATTTAAATGAAAGGGGGTCGCAGGTCAGGTCGAGTCCATTAGGTGAATAGTAGATCAAAAGAAAACTTACCTGAGTTCCACGAGTCATATTCACAAGTCGTGAATTGAACCGCGGCTCGTAGAACAGGCTTGTGGAACAAGTCTTGCCACCCAGTTTTTTATCTGATTTCTACGACTAGAAACCACGACTCGTGGAACTTGTTCATGGATTATGTCCTGCACTTTTCCAATTTCACCTGAGTTCCACGAGTTGGGTCTACGACTCGTGGACTAATCCACAGTCTGTAAACCTTTCTCGTGGAACCTTACTTACCCCTTTTCTGTGTTTTATCTTTTCTAGCACTTTTCCTCCACTTGTTCCTGCACACATAACAAACATTAGCCTTGGGTTGCCTTCTAGACAGTGTCTGATTTAACGTCGCGGCATGATGTAGGTTACTTGAATACTCAGACTTCATCAAACTTCCTCATGGGTTGCCTCCCATGCAGCTCCTGATTTAACATCGCAGCATGATGTAGGTTACTTGACTACTCAGACTTCATCAAGTTTCCTCATGGGTTGCCTCTCATGCAGCGCCTTATTTAACGTCGCAGCATGACGCAAGTCACTTGATTACTCAGACTTCATCAAGCTCCTTGGTTATCGTGTATTCACCAAGGGTCCACACTTCAATTGCTTTGAGCTCCTCTATAGTTCCCAAATATGATTTTATACGCTGATCGCTTGCTTTGAACCTCTTTCCCTCATGATTCTCAAGTTCAACAACACCATGTGGGAATACATGCACCACCTTGAATTGTCCAATCCACTTGGAATTCAACTTGCTAGGAAATAAGTGAAATCTGGAATTGAAGAGTAGGACCAAATCACCTGGCTGAAAGTCTCGCTTCTAAATGTTTTGGTCATGGTACAACTTTATCTTTTACTTGTACAAGGCAGAACTTTCGTAGGCGTTGAGGTGAAACTCATATAACTCATTCAACTGGCCAACCCTCTGAAACGATGTTGTAGACCAGTCTATATTCAACTTCTTCAATGCCCACATGGCCTTATGCTCTAGCTCAACAAGAAAATGGCACACTTTCCCAAATACAAGTTGATATGGTGACATACCTATTGTTGTCTTGTATGCAGTCTGGTATTCACACAAAGTATCATCTAGTTTCCGCGACCAATACGTTCTATTGGCATTGACAGTCTTGGACAGGATTGACTTTATCTCGCGGTTGGAAACCTTAACTTGCCCACTAGTCTGGAGATGATAGGGGGTTGCAACCTTGTGTTTCACTCCATATTTCTCGAGTAAAGCACAAAACAACTTATTGCAGAAGTGAGAGCCTCCATCACTAATAATTGCCCTTGGTGTACCAAATCTGGAAAAGTTGTTCTTTTTCAAGAACTCTATGACACACTTGCCTTCATTATAGGGAAGCACAACTGCCTCCACCGACTTAGATACATAGTCAACAGCCACCAATATGTACCGGTTTCCATTTGAGATACCAAATGGACCCATGAAGTCATTACCCCAAACATCAAACAGCTCGATCATAAGGATGGGAGTGAGAGGAAGCTCATGCCTCCTTGATATACCTCCTTCTTTTTGACACCTACTGCAAGCTTTAGCAAATCATGGGTGTCTTTGTGAATGGTCTGCCAATAGTAGCCGCATTGCAAGATCTTGTGTGCAGTCCAGATACCACTATGATGTCTCCCTACAAGGGATAAATATGAAGCCTCTAGTATCTCCATCATCTCAGCTTCAGGCACACATCTACGGATCATAGTATCAATACACACGCGAAATAAGAATGGTTCCTCCTAAAATAATTTATTAACATAAGACAAGAACTTTCTTCTTTGGTGTACCAACATATCAGGAGGTACCACATCACTTGCCAAATAATTGGAAATGTTAGCAAACCATGGAATCAGTGCTTTGCTAGCGTAGTATATGGGATAGAGAATATTTTCTCTCCTTTGGCCTAGGACTGCTCCTAGTTCCACTCCACTAGCATCACACATAACCTCAAAAGGCTGAGAACAATCAAGAGAAATAATAATAGGAGCAGAGATCAACTTTTCCTTAAGGCACTCAAAAGCCTTCAGACATGCATCATCGAAAACAAACTTCACTTCCTTCTCCAATAGTTTTCACAAGGGCCGTGCAATCTTAGATAAGTCTTTGATAAACCTACGATAGAAACTAGCATGCCCCAAAAATATTCGAATCCCCTTCCCAGACACTGGTGGAGGTAATTTTTCAATCACCTCTATCTTTGCTTTGTCAACCTCTATACCCTAATTGGAGATCCAATGACCAAGCACTATACCCTCTTTCACCATGAAGTGAAACTTTTCCCAATTCAGCACTAGGTTACACTCTTCACATCTTTTTAGCACACAACTCAGATGATCCAAACAATCATCAAAAGAGTCACCAACTACCAAAAATTCATCCATAAATACCTCAATAGTGTCCTCTACTCTGTCTGAGAAAATAGACATCATGCAACGCTGAAATGTTGCTGGTGCATTACATAAAACGAAAGGCATCCTCTTGAAAGAAAATGTCCCAAACAGGTGAAAGTGGTTTTCTCTTGATCTTCAGAAGCAATCGAGATCTGATTGTATCCTGAATAACCATCAAAAAATTAATACCGTCCTCTACCATTAAGACAGTCTAACATCTGATCCATGAACGACATTAAAAAGTGATCCTTCTCAGTCCAAGCATTTATTTTCCTATAATCCATGCATATGCGCCAGCCTGTGACTAGCCTCATCGAAATCAATTCGTTCTTTGTATTTGGGACCACAGTAATTTGACCTTTCTTAGGCACATAATAAAACAGGGCTCACCCACTTGCTATCTACAATAGGGTAAAACCACACCTGTATCCATCCACTGGATGATCTCCTTCTTGACAACCTCTTGCATAGGCTAATTCAACCTACGCTGGTGCTTAATACTCGAAATGCAATCTGTCGCAAGTCGAATTTTATACGTGCATATTCTAGGAAGAATCCCAATGATGTCAGCAATGGACCAACCAATGGCCCTCTTGAACTTTCTCAGAACAGAAACCAGAGCTTCAACCTGTCCTTCACCTAAATCTGTAGAACAATAATTGGCAAGGTGTCATTAGCTTCTAAGAACACATATCGGAGGTGATACTGAAGAGCTTTGAGCTCCAAGATGGGACGCTCTTCAATAGATGGTCTAGCAGGCAGCGTCTGTCGATTCTTCAGGTCCAAATCAAGCTTCTTTGGAGCATAACTATAAGATCCCATACCTGCAAGTGCTTCTACCATATCATCGTACTCCTCAATATCGTCTCCATCAAAATTCATGATAACAGTTGCATGTGCTTCAACATTAAGTCTTTCTTTAATAGGTACAATTAGTTGATCCTCATCAACCACATCAATAATCGAAACAACGCGCATATCATCATGATGCTTCATAGACTGGTAGACATTGAGAGTAACTACCTCATCATTCAGTCTAAATTTCATCTGCCAAGTTTCCAAGTCAACTAAAGTGCGTTCGGTGGCAAGGAATAGTCATCCCAAGATGATAGAAACCCCAAATTCAACCTCGCAGTCAAGGATCACAAAGTCTATAGGGAAAATAAAAGTGTCAACTTTCACAAGTACATCATAGAGAATTCCCACATGCCTTTTCACCATGCAATCTGCCATAAGAAGTCGCATCATAGTCAGTTTGGAGGCTCCCAAGCCCAACTGATTGCACACTACTAGTGGAATCAGATTAATACTAGCACACAGATCACACAATGCTTTAGCAAAGTAGAAAGCTCTAATCGTGCAAAGAATAGTAAAAGCTCCTGGATCTTCCTTTTTCTGCACCAGAGAACGGGAGGCTATTGCACTATAATGGTGAAAATTATCAGCTGGCTCAAAACTCACAGTTCCCTTCTTGTCACTAGATCCTTCATAAACTTCGCATACCCAGACATATGCTCCAATGCTTCAACTAAAAGAATATTGACTGAAAGTTGTTTCAGCATAGAGATGAACTTGTGAAATTTACCTTTCTCAATTTTCTTCTTCAATCTTTATGGGTAAGGTGGAGGAGGCAATGGCATGGGCTTCAAGACAGGTGAAACCTCGTTATTCTTTGCCTTTGCATTAGAAGACTTTTTCTCACTTGGGTTTTCAACTCTATCCTTTTCTTCAAACTCGACCACAGTCTCAACATCGTCCTTTTAAAGCTAGGCTGGCTCATTAACAACAGTTTTTTTTCTGCTTTAGGTAGTTACGGCCATGCACTACCAATCATTATTTGGATTCTAAATTGTGTCACTTGGGAGAGTGCCCTTCTGATGCAAATTTATGTTTGTAGACATTTGGTGCATCTTTAGTATCAATCTATTTTATGGAGACAGAATGAGCCTCTACCATTTAACTCATAAATGAGAGTTCAGCGCACATTTCCTTTATATTTCCATCCGTAGAAACAACCTTTTGTAATACCTTATTAATCAGGTCCCTTATGGATGGTTGTTCAGGTCCTGATTCATGATTTGCAGGAGGGACATACAAGGCACTTGTATCATTCTTGTAGCCATCCCCCTTGTTCAAACCACAATCTCTACCCCTACTCCTATCTCTGTATCCAGACCGATTGTAGTTGCCATCTCTATCCCTGTTCCGACCTTGATATCCTTGGCAATTAGCCCAAAAACCCGCCACTTGATCATTGATATAATTTACTTCTTCATCAGAGTCGTACTCATCCTTTCTAAGGGATTTACCTTGTGAACCAATAGCCTTCACCTTCTCCAGACCGCCATTAAGAATATGCTTTGCAATTAGATCCATAGTTATTTGTAGGGTTGTGATACCCTATTTAATTTCCTTGAACTCTTCATGGTCAATGGATTTCCCAACTGCATAAGTTCCTGCCAATTTTTCATCATCTCTAATATGCCAGGCCCTGTTCGTCTTGGTAACCCTATCAAGCATCTCAGAGTCTTCAACATAAGTATTCTCCATGAATGCTCCCCCAGTTATTGTATCTGCTACCACCTTAGTGTTTGCATTCAATGCTTTGTAAAAGATCTCTATCAAGTGGTGAGAAGGTATTTTGTGATTCGAAACTTGCTTCAGCTTCTTGTTGAACCGCAACCATATTTCATATAATGCCTCAATGGGAAGCTGTTAGAAATTATAGATCTCCTACTTTAGCTGCAACATCCTTGATAGAGGAGAAAACCACTCTAAAAATTGATTTCTTAGCTCAAGCCATGTGAATATGAAAGTGTCAGGTAGTTTCGCAAGCCAAAGTGTTGCTTCTCCGATAAATGAAAATGGGAAGAGCCACAATCTGATAGCATCCTGATCCACCCCTGGAAGGTTGTAGGCTCTGCAGATCCCCGTAAAGTTTGTTAAGTGCAAGTTCGTATCATCTATCGGCTTGCCAACAAATAATCCTTTCAGGTTTAGCAGCTGAATCATGGTGCTCATAATATTGAACTTTACACCATCAGGCAGTGGTGTTAATACTATAAGGCTAGTTGTCCCTGCCTCATTATCATAATAATATACCAAGGGATGTGCCAGGGTTGCTGCATCTGTCTACCTCTATTAACTCATGGTGCGAAAGGATCTCTAGGCAAATTTCATCTGGCTACAATGGTACGCCCAAATTATACCTCTAAAAAAGTATAAAGCGGTCGTTGTTAAATATAGAACGTAACTGATGGTCGATCCCACAAGGAATATAGAAGAAATACGTCAGTAGTGAATATTTAATCGTTCGTCTTTATTTCAAGGGAAGTTTTATGTATCAAAAGTAAAGGTAGAAATTATTAACAATTTAATATTTAATTGTATTCAAAGAATTAAAGGTAACTAGAACTGTGTTCACTATGATTTCATAACTTACGAGGTATACACAATTAATGATCTATTCTGGTGTTTAACATGAAAGATCGGCATATTAGGTTCACCTAAATCCTTGGTCCGACAGATAGATGAATTTCACCACACACCTTGGTCCGGCCGTGGGTGTATGATTTATTAATCCTTACCCTGAATCCCAGATTAGCTATTCCCGGACAAGGTCAAGCTATTAGATGAGAGTTGATAGCCTCAAATCTACGTCGTTGAATAACCATTTTCCCATCTGTTACCTCCTTGGTCCGGTAAGTAAGAATAAGGTGAGTTCTAACGTTTGCAACCGTTAAAAAGTAATCAAAATGAAGAGAAGAACAATACATGCATAAACACTGCCCTAGAATCATTAACTGTTTAACCTATGTTTGTTAATTCATCATAGTTCCCACAATCCTAGTTATGGTATTTAGCTACTCATGCTTGCAATAATCATAGAATAATATATAATAAAAGATTTACTTGTATTACTCATGAAAATTACATCAAAGTAGAAAAATATATAATCCAAGAACACAAATAAATAATAAAGGAGAAGAATAGAATAAACCAAAATTCTCCGGCCTCCACGACGGTTCTTAGCTCTTCCTAGCTTACAAAAATAAAAAATATATCCATTTTTTCTAAAAACTATTTTTATGGACTATTTATAAATGTAGAAAAAAGCCTCAAATAAAATAACTGAGTTCAAAACGAATTGGGAAATAAAAACCCAATTAAATTTGGTTACTGCGCCGCAACTGTAGCCGCCTCAATTTTTCATTGTATCTTCACTGGCCGCCATGTGGCAGCCCTTTACAGCACCCTTTAATTGAATTGAAATTCAATTCATATGTATGAATAATAATAAAATATTACATTCAATCCATTAAGCTGCCTGCTTGATTTCCTTATATGATTTCTCATTTTTAATTCGTTTTTTCTTCAAATTTCTTCAACTTTTCACCGTTTTAATCCTATAAATAAAATACCCAACATAAATATAATTCATAAAATCAATTCTCAAAAAATGGTAACAAAAAGACTAAATATGAGGTAAATAATGACTAAATATATGTATTTTTGGCCTCACATCATACATCATCTCTCGCAGCTTGAGCATCGAATGAGACTTGACGAGCATCTTGTTGCTGTGCTTGCCTTGCTTGCTCAGCTGCCACATTTTGGGCTGCAAGGTCTACGACAATCCAAGCATCTTCATCAATTTGGGCCTCTTCTTCTACCTTTTTTTGCTCTACCTCGGCCAACATCCGAGCTATGGCCTTTTCAGGTGTCTCATTAACTTCGTCTTTAACCATGTTTCTGAGAGTTCGTTGGGGTTCCGGATTGAATGAGATCAAGGGATTTCCTTGACTCCTTGTACTGGGCATGCATAATTGTGCAACCTATGTAACAAAATAAAAAAAACAGTAAATGTAAAATCAGGAAATAAGGACTAATAGTGAAATAAATACAATTTCACTTTATTCTAAATCGTATTCTTCGACAACGGCGCCAAAATTTGATATGTCCAAATTTCACAGCCTTCAGAAACGTAAGTGGTCGCTGTTCAAATATAGAACTCAATGAAGGTTGGGGTTGATCCCACATGGAATATGGTAGCACTAGGGTCAATTAGTGTTTACTCACGCGCTTAGCCATTTATTTCCCTACAAAAGGGGGGTTTTAAGTAACAATATTTATTTTTATTTAGTATCGAACAAGTAACAAGTAACAGTTTCAAGAGCTTTTATCAATGAGAGAAGCGACTAGGGTAGTGTTCCCCATGAAATCATAACTTAGTAAGGTGTTGTACTTAGTGAACTGGATTGGTGCTTACATGCAAGATCGGTAAGTTATGTTCACCTAAATTGTTGGTCCCCTAGATAGATGAATTTCATCACATGCCTTGGTCTAGTCGTGGGTGTATGATTTATTGGCCGTTACCCTGGATCCCAAATTAGCTATTCCCGGACAAGGTCAAGCTATTAGATAAGGCTTGATAGCCTCAAAATCTCCATTATTGAACAACCCTTTTCCCATCCCTTACCTCCTTTGTCTGATAAGTAAGGAAAAGGCGAGTTCTAATGTTGCGCACTATTAATAAGCAATCAAAGCGAAGGGAAGAACAATACATGCATAAACACCACCCTAGAATTACCAAGTACTTTGCCTACTTTGTAAATCCTTCATGGTTCCCACAACTCTAGTTGTGGATTTAGCACTCATGTTCATAAGTAAGCAATCAAAAGTTGTTGAGGCATTCATGATCATATACTTACAATAATAAGTAAAGAAATCTGGAAACTTGAATAGATAAAGATGAAATCAAGAATAAAGAACTACGAATGTGATTATCTCTCAAAACCAAGAACAAACTAATATCATAAGTTTTCAAATGTGTTTCCTACAAAATATCGAGCATAAAATGTAAAAGAAAACCTAGGAGAGGTATTTATAGACATTAGAATTCCTATCCTAATTAAACAAGTAAACCTGGAATCGACAACTTCCACGAACACAGTCTACGGTCTGTGGAAACTTCTATGGGTCATCATCAATACTCGTGAAACTTAGAGGTCTTTTCATCCTATGGGTTCACTTCCATGAGTTCATTCTATGACTTGTGGATTGAATCACAGCTCGTGGAGTTACTTCGTCAATCTCAAAGCTTTTTCTCCTTCTCTGATCAGGTTCCACGAACAAGAATCATGACTCGTGAACAAGTCCATGGCTCATGGAAACCTCCTATAGAACTCAAGATTTATCACCATCTATAGTACTCTTTCCATGACTGATTTCTACGACTCGTGGTGTTGAGTTGTAGAAGTCAGTTTCAGCCAAAATATCAGTGTTTTTCTACATTTAGTCTCTGAACCATGTTTTCCTGCACAAGACTCAAAGACACATCTAATCTACTAAAAATTGCTAAAGAACATACTCCAATTCCAAGTTTTAAGCATCGAAAGTGTCGCAAACCCTTCGCATATCAACTTTGTAGTTGGATTGCCTCATACTTCTCGAGGGTTTGACTCCATTTGGGTGATTGACAATTGGCAGACTAAGTCAACACACTTTTTGCCCGTTCAGACTACTTACAGTGCAGAGAGGTTAGCTAAGACCTACCTTTGTGAGATTGTTCGGTTGCATGGGGTCCCAACTTCTATCATATTAGACCGTGACACTCAGTTCACATCACAATTTTGGAGGACTATTCAGCGAAAATTAGGTAAAGAGGTTCAACTTAGTACCGCATTCCACCCTCAGACAGATGGTCAGTCTAAAAGGACTATTCAGGTCCTGGAAGACATGGTTCGGGCCTGTATTCTTGACTTTGGAGGTTATTGGGATCTGTTTGTGCCTTTGGCCGAGATTGCATATAATAATAGTTTTCATCCAAGTATTGATATGGTACCTTTCGAGGCTTTGTATGGTAGGCATTGCAGATCACCGACTGGTTGGTTTGATGGGTTGAAGTCTAGGCTGCAGAGTACATATTTGCTTTGTGATTCCTTAGACCGAGTAAGAGTGATTTAGGATAGACTTTGGGCATCTCAGAGCAATCAAAAGAGCTACGCTGATCATTAAATTCGTGCCTTGGAGTTTAGTGTTGGTGACTTGGTGTTCCTCCGTGTATCACCTATAAAGGGCGAGATGAGATTTGGTAGGCGGGGCAAACTTATCCCCAGGTATGTTGGACCATTTGAGATTTTTCAAAAGGCTGGTAATGTTGCTTATATGTTAGCTTTGCCTCCGATTGTTTAGCTATGCACCCTTGTTTTCCATGTATCGATATTGCGACAGTATATTCTAGATGAGTCTCATGTGTTGCAGTGGGATTTGGTTCAGTTGGATGAGAGTTTAACCTTTGTTTAGGAGTCACTAGCTATTTTGGCAATAGATGTCAGGAGATTGAGGTCCAGGGAGATTTTGGTTCTTTAGGTTCAGTGGAGGCACCATCCAGTTGAAGAGGATACCTGGGAGATCGAGAGAGATATGCGGGCTTAGTACCCGCATATGTTTGAGCCTTCAGATACTTCCTTGTCCTTGACTTTCGAGGACAAAAGTCCTTTTTAGTAGTGGATGATGTAATGACCCTTTTGGTCATTCCTGTGTTTATGCTTTCCTTGTACTGTTAGAGCTTATCTGTAGTGGCTCAAGTCATTTATGGCTTGCTGGGGATGGTGGTTCAGTGCCTTGGTCATTCATTTGGTCTTTATGGCCATTCCCCTATTTTATAGTTGAGTCTTAAGAGTTGAGTGATCGAAATCATGCAATAGTGATTTGCGATCATATGACCTCAACTGACCTTGTGGGATGGTCGATCCTGATTCGAGGTGTTGTAATATTTTTGAGTATAGGGTGTCCCAGTTTGATGTAAGTTTTATATTTATTGCATTCCTAAAATATTTTAAATATTTATGAAAAATACTTTTATCATGATATATTTATGCATGTATTTATTTTACAAGGGTCTTATAAATTATTAATATTTTAACATAAATAATGAGTTTAGTTATGTGGAAACAATACTATTATACATAGAAGGCTTTATTAGAGATAATTTTCTATTAATTGTGGTATATTCAAAGTATTATATGTGTTTTATCATAAACTTATACAATACCCGAGTATATACGTAACAGAGTAAAAATTTTCAAGAGGTGGGTTCCTTCTTCCTTCACCTGTGTCCTGTGATGTATAGTTATACTTGCTAGCCTAGCATGATTGTTTTATCCTTGTGTTCT